>SJYA01001702.1:800921-855991 GCA_006410615.1 Neotragus moschatus | reverse complement strand
TCAGATATGCAGATGACACCACCCTTATGGCAGAAAGCGAAGAACTAAAGAACCTCTTGATGAAAGTGAAAGAGGAGAGTGAGAAGGTTGGCTTAAAACTCAACGTTCAGAAAACTAAAATCATGGCATCTGGTCCCATCACTTCATGGCAAATAGATGGGGAAACAGTGGAAGACTTTATTTGGGGGTCTCCAAAATCACTGCAGATGGTGACTGCAACCATGAAATTAAAAGACACTTACTCCTTAGAAGAAAAGTTATGACCAACCCAGACAGCATATTAAAAAGAAGAGACATTACTTTGCCAAAAAAGGTCTGTCTAGTCAAGGCTGTGGATTTTCCAGTAGTCATGTATGGATGTGAGAGTTGGACTATAAAGAAAGCTGAGCACCGAAGAATTGATGCTTTTGAACTGTGGTGTTGGAGAAAACTCTTGAGAGCCCCTTGGACTGCAAGGAGATCCAATCAGTCCATCCAAAGGAAATAAGTCCTGAATATTCATTGGAAGGACTGATGCTGAAGCTGAAACTACAATAATTTGGCCACCTTATGTGAAGAGTTGACATTTGAAAAGACCCTGATGCTGGGAAGGATAGAAGGCAGGAGGAGAAGGGGACGACAGAGGATGAGATGGTTGGATGGCATCACCGACTGGATGGATATGCATCTGAGCACATTCCGGGAGTTGGTGGTGGACAGGGAGGCCTGGGGTGCTGCAGTCCACGGGGTCACAAAGAGTCAGCCACAACTGAGACTGAACTCAATTGAATCTCGTTCTCCTGAACTGAACTGAGACTTTTGCCAGGAAACTAAAAATGGTGAACACAGAGGAGGATTAAATATGATACCATGTGTGTCCAGATTACAGGTGGCACTCACCAAACAACAAATACATCACCGCTAATTAGAATTCCTGAGGCTGGTTAAATCTCTTATTTATCTTCATTTTGATCCCTTAAAGATGTTTAGTTGTTGAAATGATTTGGTATAGCTGGAGGAACATGCTCTTTTGGCATGTAACAGAATAATCTCAGCGTCTAGTTAATCTGCCGGAAGTCAGGCCATGTCTAATGAGTACTGATGGTGGAAGTGCCAGTGGCTTCAAATTCCTCCAGTGTCTTCATTTGTGATTTCTGTCTTGGCTCTGGGGCTTCTCTTTGCATTGACCCTCAGAGAGAGTCTGTGTGTTACAAATCTTTCAGCTCAGTCCATTCTTGTNGGCCATGTCTAATGAGTACTGATGGTGGAAGTGCCAGTGGCTTCAAATTCCTCCAGTGTCTTCATTTGTGATTTCTGTCTTGGCTCTGGGGCTTCTCTTTGCATTGACCCTCAGAGAGAGTCTGTGTGTTACAAATCTTTCAGCTCAGTCCATTCTTGTGCTGGATCCTGTTGGGACAGAGGTAGAATATGGGGGAGGGGCGTATTCTATAACCTTTCTTTTTTTTTTTCTCAGCAGTTAAGCTCTGCTCTCTTAACAAATGTCAATTACAAATAATGTTATCATCTAGAGTTACCATGTCTTCAATTAGATCCTCAGATCTCAATCATCATAGAGCTGAAAGTAGGTACTCTTTGACCAACCTCTCTCTATTTCCTCCACACCAGCCCTGGCAACCACATTTCTACTCTGTTTCTGTGAGTTTCAATTTTTTTTTTTAGGCTCCACATGTAAGTGATAACACACAGTACTTGTCTATCTCTGCCTGACTTCCTTCACTTAGTATGACAGCCTTCAGGTTCATCCATGCTGTCACACATGGCAGAATTTCCTTCTTCCTCGTGGCTGAGTAATATTCCGCAGTTAGATACACCACATCTCCAACCATTCATCTGTTGGTGGGCACTTGAGCTGTTTCCATAGCTTGGCTTTGTGAATAATGCTGCAAAGATCTGGAGTGTAGTTATCTCTTTGAGGTCCTATTCTCATTTCTTTTGGATGTACATTCAGAAGTGAAATTGCCTGATGATATGGTAATTTTATTCTTAATTTCTTGAGGAGCCTCCATACTATTTTTTAACAAGCAGCTGCCAGCACACTCTCGTGAAAACTCTTTGGCATCACAGGAGCTGAGAAAACAATAACTGGGTCCTGAGAAAGGCAAAAGGTACCTGCTCCGCAAACCCCATGCAGGTGTAGCTGGAGCACACATCTGCTGGGCATGGCCTCCTCCTCCCAAAGACTGGTGTGGTTTACAGGCTGGTTCCCTTTGTGATTCATGGGCACAGGGACAGTGGTTTTTTATGGCAAATCACCCTGAAATGTTTCAGTGAAGAAGCCTAGTTTGGTTCATATTTCAGCCTCAAACCCAAATCAGTTCCTTTGATTACCTGCAGCTTCTCTCCTGCAGACAAACACACACACAGTCCAGTGGACCAACAGAAATGGTTCTTGTGTATTTCTAACAACAGGTGCATTTTTTAAAAGTTAGAGTAATGGGGGAAGAAAAGTTTAAAGGAAAAGCTGAAGTTAGTGTTGAATGGATAAATAGCCAGCAGGTGGCTGGGTGTAGTGAGGGCAGAAAAACATGGAGCTGGGGCCAAGATAACTAAATTGTTGTCTGGCCATGATGCTTTCAGCTGAGGGTGCCTTGTCTACTGTAAGTTTGTTTTGAGGTGTACAGCCTTCTCCAATTTCCCTTTCTTCCCCAAAGATAAAACATACCCAACACAAAGATATGTTTTCACTTTCCCATAAGTGTTGGTTATTCATCTTTCACAGTGTTCTCAGAAAAGAAGGCTGAGTATGCTAGGTAAATTCATACATGCTCCACGCATAGCATGAAGACATAGAGTACTTTTTCTTGACCTTAGGATTTCTAAGACAGGGTTCTCCTTCCAGACCCATCTTTCTATGTCTTTCCTCCTTCCCCCTCCTCCTTTTCCCAGCTGATATTACATGGTGTGTCTGGGTTCAATCCCTGGGTCAGGGAGATTCCCTGGAGAAGGAAATGGAAACCCACTCCAGTATTCTTGCCTGGGAAACCCCATGGACAGAGGAGCCTGGGGGGCTACAGTCCAGGGAGTCATAAAGAGTGAGATACAACTAAGCGACTAATGCTTTTCACTCTGCTTTTAAGATCTGAAAATATGTACAAAGCTTGATCTAAGAGAAGCCAGTGACATTTACGAATGCTTGCAGAAGTCCAGCCGCTAATGTCACCAAAGAGAACATGCATTTGGAGGAGGAAAGAGAAACCAGCAATATGTGAACATAAACTCATTTGCAGCTAAAAAAAAAAAAGATTTACTCATCACTTTATTATAAACTTAGAAAATTTTCTCCCAATTCATCTTTGTCATAAAAAGAGTTATTTTAGGGGTCATTGTAAGGAAGAATATTGCTTTTTTTTTTCCTACATTCAAAGATGTTACAAATATATCTTCTGCTCAGGGAGAAATAAAGCAATAATGCTCCCTCTTTTCTATGGGGAAAAGGCAGCTTCTTATTTTTATGTTAAAGGGTTGTCAAGACACTAATATTTTTCATAGCATTAAAAGTTATTTTTTTTTTATTCTGCTTAACTGTTCATTGAGATTTGAAAACCAAATCTGCCTCCTTGCCAAATATCTTTGTAATAGGTACATTTCACACTGGCTTATTATAATAGGTTTTCTCATGGGATCTAGCATTCTGGCATCTGCTTTGTTATGATATTATAACAATAATTAACATTTAGCACTTACTGTATAGCCAGCCTTTGATCCATATTTTTAACAAAATGTAATAACAATGCTCTTTCATGCAGTATCTTTCATCCCAGGCCCCAAAGTAGTTGGCAGCATCATATTATAACCCAAGATGGTTGTATTTACTCTTGAAACCCTCCCAACGCCCCCGTGGGGTCTGTACTCAGCAGGCATCTTCCTTAAGGGAAGAGAAGGGAAGAAGGTCAAGTGAACTGCCTGCTGCAGTTCAAGGGCAGCAGAGGCAGAAATAGAATCTGGTTCACTTGCCTTCTTGGTCGGAGAGTCCAAAGCTTCAAGGCACCTATTTGTAAATAAAGGAGGCCAATGAGAAGAAAGAAGCAACAGTTTCCAAGCATATTATGACAAGGATTTGTATTTATCTTGAAAGTCATGCTATGTCTTCTGAAATGAATCTCTAGAAACAAAACTGATTTGATTAAGAGATGTCTGTCCAGCAAACACTCATGAGCACCACTCTGTACCCTAAGCTAGGTTTCTACTAAGCCTCTCTCCTTTAACGATGGGCTTTTGCTGTTTGGTTCAGTCACTAAGTTGTGTAGACTCTTTGCAACCCCATGGACTGAGGCACACCAGGTCTCCCTGTCCCCCACTATCTTGCCTAAGTTCATGTCCATTGAATCGGTGATGCCAGGCAACCATCTCATCCTCTGTCACCCTCTTTTCCTCCTGCCTTTGATCTTTCCCAGCATCAGGATCTTTTCCAATGAGTCAGCTATTCGTGACGGGCTAGGAGGAGGCATATGAATGATGATTCCAAGAATTTTAATTTTCTGTCTTTTTAATCAGGGCCATCTACAGACACGAAGGGGCATTGCTTACTTACCACTCAGTGGAGAAGATGGCCTATATGGGTCGATTTCAACCAAGGCTGCCCTGGGAATAGCCTTCTTCTCTCTTCTTTTCTCCTGTAATTCCCACTCTTAACTCCAGGCATCTTCACAGGAAAAGAAACATACCACCAGGTTAAATCTGGGGGGATAATCAGTCATGATGACAAACCCAAGAAGCCAGTTGTCACTCATAAATTCAGAAAAATAAACAAGACTGTCATAAGAAAATTTATCATCCATTAATGCCTCGTGGATATGAAAAATTTTCATTCTACCTTAGCTTTATTCCGATTTATAAAATCTCAGGTTAACATCAAGATGTGTCTTCCTAGTGGTTCAGACGGTACAATTATAGTGGTCTCTGCCTACAATGCAAGAGACCTGGGTTCCATTCCTGGATCAGGAAGATCCCCTGGAGAGGGGAATGGCCACTCATTCTAGTATTCTTGTCCGGAGAATTCCATGGACAGAGGAGCCTGGCAGGCTACAGTTCCTGGGGTCACAAGGAGTTGGACATGACTGAGCCACTAACACTCTAACTCTGAATGTCAAGACATACGTCCAAGCAGAAACTAACAGGATACAAGAGAGGTAAGCAGTCTGCCAAAAAGGCCCTGAGTTCCCTCGGGAATGAATTGCAGTAGAAGCTACAGAATGCCGGGGAATGACAATGGTCCTGATGTGAACAGAATAGCACCCAGAACCATCACAGCTAATCCACGTGGACATGACATTTGATGTGCCCAATCAGGTGAGAGCCCAACAGTCCCACGAGGTGGGAGCTCTTGTCCTTATCTCTATTTATGGCTAAAGAAACTGAGGTTGACAGAGTTTAAGCTGCTCCAAATCACAGGGCCAAGAAGGCAGGAGTGGAAATTGACTAAGCGCACTTGGAGTCATGAATTTCTGCAGCTTCTGTTGAAATTGCCTCTAGCTGCCAGAAAGGGGTCTAAGTCTGATCAATAATAATGACAAGTAGTCATCTTAATGCCATGCCATTAGCACGCACTTATGCTAACCACGTGCCAGAGATTGTTCTAAAGTCTCTACGTTCATCGGCTACCCTTACAACAACCTTTGGTGCTGTTGTTCAGTTACTCAGTCATGTCTGACTCTTTGTGACCCCGTGGACTGTAGCCTGCCAGGCTTCCCAGTCCATGGGATTTCCCAGGTAAGAATACTAGAATGAGTAGCTGTGCCCTCCTCCAGGGGATCTTCCCCACCCAGGGATCAAACCCATATCTACTGCATTAGCAGGCAGGTTCTTTATTGCTGAGCCACCTGGGAAGCCCTTACAACAACCCTATGAACTCTAATTATTATCTTATGCCCATTTAATGGTTGAATTGTTGAACCCTGAACAGAGTCCAGGCTAATGAAGCTAGTGAAATGTTTTCACTAATGGATCTATTTGCACAAAACTTTCTGCCTCGCCCCTCTTCCCTTTTATCAACAAGGGAGAGAAAGCGGAGACAATGCCAGTTTGTCTGATCTGATTCTGCAGCGCTGGCAACACCAAAGAAGAAAGTTCTGTGTCCATTCTTGCCAACTTTTGTTTGCCCTTCCAAGTGCACAAAATGCACCATCCTCTGATCCCGCGTGGTACCCCTGCCTTCATCTCCACTAAAATAAGAACAAACACTTTTAGAAAATGAGTGATTCAATCAAGTGCATTCCAGGCCAGTCCATAAAGAAAACATTCAATTGAATTTTAAAACGAATTTAGTCCAGATCTCCATTTTTACCAATCCCATAAGCATCTTGCTGGACCTTCATTTGAGTTGATTCTCATTCCACATGTAAATAAAAATAATGGCACCCATCAGAGCAGATCTCTGAAAAGGAGACTTCTTCATAACAAAGCACATAGTGGAAAAATATGTCTGGCTGTGCTCCAGTGCCCTGGAGTTGATGTGGGCAGGAGAAGCATGCATCAGTATAAACTCCTCAGCAAAGTGATTATCCCCACACAGCCCAACAGCCATTCTACACTGAAAAGGAGAGACCACAGAGCTGAGAAACCCTAGTGGAATTTCGTTTCTTGTAACTGGGGGCAGTAAGCTTAGAAAAGTTATAAATACTTTCATTTACAGAGAATTATCACATGGAGCCTTGGCATGTTGGTGCCAACTTGGGTTGTTGAATTGATTCCTATTTCATCTTGAAAAGAATTTGTTGCCATTTAGAGACATTTGAAATTGATTCAGAGTAGACTGATGTAAGTCTTTATAACTTGTCCCCACGGGACAAGTAAGCCTACAGTTCCCAACAACGTATCATTCCCTGGAATACATTTCGTGGAAAGGGTTTTCATACTCATTGCCTTTCTAGAAAGTGAACTTGTGAGAAGTGCTTGATTCGAAAAGGTTTGCTATAAAAGCGATGGAGAAAATCATGGACTGACGAAATAAGAAACATGGATTCTGAAACCAAGGGGATGTTGAGAGGCCTGGGAACACATGGATGATTCAATTCCGTAAATCATATGCTAAAATGTAGGTGGTGTCCCAGAACAAGAAGTCCTGATCAAATGAAGCGTCTGAGCATCATGTGTTCACAGCTAAGAAAACTACGTGTTGGCTTCAGAAAGGTGTGAAGATTCTGTCCCCAAAACACATACCAGCTAGGGTCCCTACATATTGAGCCAGCAGCACCTTCTCTGGAACCTTCTGAGGCTGCCTCTCACTGGGTGGTAGGAGTGAAATGATCACATTGTTTCTCGGGCTGCTGAAAAATTCCGGGGGAGAAGATGCTCCTTCTAAATCAAGTGTTGCTTGTGATCCAACTCTGTTCTTTCATAGTCATGCTTCTCTAAACTTCCTGTGGGTATCAGGCCCAAACAGAGACAGCAAATTCTAGCAAGAACAAGAAATAACAAAAAGAGAGAGAGAGAGAGAGAGAGAGAAAAGGGTATGCTGAGGGATTCAGACAGAGTAGAATCTATCAATATTTGGAAATCAAGAAGTCCTTCTCCTAGTTCATAATTCTAAATAAATAAAAAAAGCTTTCAGATTTTGACTTCAAGTTGGCAACATCATTTGTTCAGGTGAAATGTTTAATCAAAATAATTAAACGCTAAATGTTAAAATAAGAGTAAACTGGTTATACAATCCGGCAAGTTATGCTTAATTGAAAATGTCCCCAGCTGTAAAAAACTGGAATTTTTTATAGCATCTTTTATAGCTTCCCAAGCTCCATCTCTCTACAGATCCTCCAAACCCAGGTTGTCTGGAGAGCTTGGTCAGCTCCCTTTAGATATGCACCTGCTATGACAACCCTAGTATATCTGATTATTTAGTGTCTATAGGGACTATAGACACCTAGGACTATATATAACCCACCAGGCTTCTCCGTCCTTGGGATTACCCATGCAAAAATACTGGAATAGGTTGCCATTTCCTTCTCCGTGGAGAAGATGCCCACCCAGGGAGAAGCTCTCCACCCAGGAATTGAGCTCACATCCCCTGCATTGCAGGCAGATTCTTTACTGCTGAGCCACTGGATAAAACATGTTAAAAAGCAGAAACATCACTTTGTTGACAAAATTCCATATAGTCAAAGCTATGGTTTTCCCAGCAGTCGTGTATGGACGTGAGAACTGGACCACAAAGAAGGCTGATCGCTGCAGAATTGACACTTTTAAATGATCGTGCTAGAGAAGACTCTTGAGAGCCCCTTGGACTGCAAGGAGATCAAACCAGTTCATTCTAAAGGAAATCAGCCCTGAACATTCATTGGAAGGACTGATTCTGGAGCTGAAACTCCAATACTTTGGCCACCTGATGGGAAGAGCCAACTCATTGGAAAAGACCTTGATGCTGAAAAAAAAAATGAAGGCAAAAGGAGAAGGGGGTGGCAGAGGATGAGATGGTTAGATGGCATGACCAACTCAGTGGTCATGAGTTTGAGGAAACTAGGAGAGATAGTGAAGGACAGGGAAGCTTGGCTTGCTGCAGTCCATGGGGTTGCAAAGAGTGGGACATGACATAGTGACTCAACAACAACAAGAAATCAGGTAGCCCACGCTTCTCCCCACACAGTTGGCAGAGTTGGAGAAACGGGTGTTGGATGGAACCAGAAAAGAAGTCACTTCTCCTAGTCTATCAGCACAGGACCCATTAAGATGAAAATTAATATAAAAACGTGATTGGCTGTTTCTCTTAGCACGGTGGAGAGAGAACCAGGAGAGGTTATTTTGCAGAATGATAAACTTCCCTATCTAGTTCTTAACCCTGGGGAGACCCAGAAAAGTATGAATTTTGATTTGAACAATAATGAATGGGTAAGTGACGCAGCTTTGGCTGTGTAATGACTATTAATTTGCCAAGTCTGCTGTTAAACCCAGAGGCCTTGAAGAGATAGGGCTTTATCTAAGCAACAATTATCACGCTGAGTATGCTGTTTAGAAATAGCCCACAGTTCTGCTCTGTTATCAAGAGCATCACTTTTATTCCTTGGGCAACTTTATAATTTCTCATAGAAGAATTTAATAAATGTGGTGTCATCTGAAGGAGAATAAGGTTGTGATTCACACATAAGTGCCAATTCCATTTTAGTTTTATATCTCAAACGTCGAGAGGGAGAAACTGTTCCTGTATCCTGACCAACTCTAATTTCCCCGATTTAGTAAAAATGACTTTTCTGTGATAAAGAGATTGAATTTTTACCTCGGCTTGGCATTGCGTCAGCAGGGTTGTTAATTTGCCAGTGAGATGATTCTCTCTTTTTTTTTTTTTCCAGTGGCACTTTTCCTCCCCAGAGTGAGGAAAAGCCCTTTCAAGTTTAATTTGATTGTGGAAAGGCAGTAAAGGACAAAATGGAACTTTATGCAGACTAAGGATTTTATCATTCCATTTGTCAGGCTTAAAGCAGTCCCTGCAGACTGTGCTCTAGGGATTGTTTGAATTTTCTATAGCTGCTGGAGAAAAAGACTACCTGACCAGCACAGGGGTCAGCCTTATCAGTAGCTGAATTGTAGCCATAACAGTATAATTATTCTCTACTGGATTGGGGGAAATTCCAGGACATTCTGGAGTGTGCTTGTATTATATTCAGGACTTGCCTCTCTAAAGGGATTTCAGGGCGTTGAGGGCAGAGGAATGCCTCTCGGGGAGTGCTTGAAGGCCTGGAGTAAGTGCTGCTCTCAGCTCCCAACAGCCCTCTCTGAGGCTTCCCTCCAGGGATGCAGGGCTTCCCAGGTCTGGTCTGCACCTCCCTGTGTAGCCGGGAAAGAGCTAGACGATGAGCGCGGCTCCAAGGAGCCCCAAGAAAGGAAGGCGAAGACTAAACTGCCCTCAAGCAGCCAGGCAGAGCTAACAGGGCAGACAGAAGATTCTAGACTTTTCAGTCCGCCCCAGTCTCTTCCTCTAGAATCTAATGAGGCATCAGAAACAGGAAGGAGTTGTGTCTCCCTTCCCTGCCATGGGACGCCTCCTCCAAGAAAACTAGGGCAGGGGGCACCCCACCCATGGCAAATTGCCTGGAAGACAAATCCAACCCAGCTGCCAATTATGTGACTGACCTTAGGCTCCACGCGGTCATTTCTTATCCTCTGTTTTAGATCGAAGATAGGATTTGTTACAGTGTCTGCTGTCCAGGTTTATTCCGAGGTATATGTGGCTTAATTCCCTGGAGGGAAAAATGGCAACCCACTCCAGTATTTTTGCCTAGAAAATTCCATGGACAGAGGATCCTGGCAGGCTAAGTCCATGAGGTCACAAAGGGTCAGACACAACTGAATGGCTGAGCATACACACACACACACAACACTCCTAAAGGACTGTTGACAGGATCCAAATGTGATAACAATAAAAATAGCTTCATATATTTGAAAGCACTGCCCAAATGTCTTTTACTGTGTCTTTTACCTGACAGGCCAGGCAGGCAAACATTTATCTGTTCATGGTTTGAAATGGAGACACTAACTCTCCAGGCTCCTTTCTCCTCCAAAGAGCCTTCCCCAGTCATTTGTTTCCAAACTCCATTCCCTCAACTCTAAACCCACTCATTCAATAGTTAAATATTAGTATCTCTCGGATGGGCATGGTGATGGGAAGAGTGTGTAGGACCTCTTCATTTATATCCTTCCTAAAGGTTTCTTGGGTGGCATTTGACACTAATTCCAGGCTTCCCAGGTGGCGCTAGTGGTGAAGAATCTGCCTGCCAATGCAGGAGACACACCTGGGCCAGGAAGATCCCATGGAGGAGGAAATGGCAACCTGTGATAGCCCAGGAAACCAGCCCCTAGAGGGTGGGGTCCAGATCACATAGCCCCATGCCAAGGTCTCAGGCTACCATGGCGATCTCTCCTTGAAGAGCCTGGAGAAACTGAGAATATGGTCTTCTCCCAGAATGTGAAGCTGGAGCTTTATTTCAGATTCATACAAATAGCTGTAGGGTTCAGCAGAGGCTGCTCTAAAAAATTGTTAGATGCTCCGCTGGAGGAGAGTGGGGTCAGGAAGAGCATCTAAGGGCAGTAGGGAAGCAACAGGACAGATATTTCAGGTCCGTCTACTTTTTCTGTGACTTGGAGAAAGGAGTTAAAGCCCACTGATTGAGTGGAATCGGCAGGTGGTTGTCCCCCGTGTTTGGTGCAGGGCCAATAAGACCGTCTTTGAGGACATTTCAGTTTAGCACTGGGGGCCAGTGAGGGAGGGAGATGGGTGGGAGGAGGAAGAAGATGAACTGCCTGCCACTCTCCTATGACTTTCCTATCTTGTTATTTGGCCAAACTAAGCCTTTGGCTGGGCTTCCCAGGTGGCACTAGTGGTAAAGAACCCACCCACAGGTGGGTTCTCTTATGCAGGAGGCATAAGAGACATGGGTTAAGTCCCTGAGCTGGGAAGATTCCCCTGGAGGAGGAAATGGCAACCGCCTTAAGTATTCTTGCCTGGAAGATCCCATGGACAGAGGAGCCCGGTGGGCTATAGTCCATAGGGTCACAAAGAGTTGGACACAACTGAAGCAACTTGGCATCCATGTACAAGCCATTGGGCATCCTTTCTCCCAACACGCAGGCACAGCACACACTCTTGAGTGTGTTATATGCCCTAGTATTGGTGCCTTTGTGTGTACTGAGGCTGCCTTCCATTTGGAATGTCCTTGACCTTCCCTTTCTCATCTAAGTCCCACCCACCCTGCGAGACCAACTCCAGAGCCAGTACAGCCTGCTCTCCTTAGCTAGAAGTGATCCATCCCAACTTTATGAAAACCCCATAGGACTATTTCCATCTCCTCATGGCATTTGTGTTCAACCATGTCTTTCTGTGAAAGATTCCTGCACCTCCCTGACCACCAATCACTCACACACACAAGCAGGTCTGTAAATTATTGGATGTGGGGACTATATTTCCTACTTATTTTTAAATAATGCCCTTCAGCACAGAGTTCTTACACATAGTAAATATCCACTTAATGCTAATTGAATTTCATTTATTGGTAAGATACATGGTAGGCAGTTCAGCCCCAGAGTGAGGAGGCTTGCAGACCAAGCTCCACACTTAGTGTGCATGGTACTGGCCAAACATGCCTCACCCATGGCTCCTTTCCAGGGCAGCCTGGGTCCAACCTCTAATCAACACCAGATGCTGCTGGTGGCTGCAACTCTAGACTTTTCTGAAGGGCCAGCCCAGCTCCACCACCCTCCTGGGGGGACATTGAACCTTCCCCAGGCTCCCACGCAGGTCCACTTTTCCCTCTGCCCCACCTTTATCATCCTCTCTTTCCCACGTGTCTTAATCCCATGAGGTCTTTCTGATCAGCATCCTACAAGAGTAACATGACACCAAGAGCAAGTCATTCAAACAAGAAGACAAGCCTGAGCCTGTTGTGCTTCATCAAGCAGCCGCCTTCACCCCACGTGGACCACACCATCTCCCTGGGCTTCCCTTTCTCCCTCTGGGCACAGTGCTGCTCAGCGAGGTGAGCGCTGTGTCTATTCATGGCTCAAGTGGGTGGTTATGTAGATAGAAGGAGGCAGAGTGGGCCAAAGGCTTCCTGCCCGTAAGTGCCTCCCGTGGACCTGAGCCCAGGGCTGGTTCCTGTCACTGTAATCAGCTCCTGCAGAGCATGGGGGGGTGGAGAGGATACACCCACTCAGCAAAATGACAGCCACACTGGAAAGGGGCCCTGGAGGAGACGACGTGCGCAAAGGGCATTCGGGAAGTGCCCGGCTGGAGGGAAGCCCAGAACTTGAACTGATGCTCCTTCTGCTGCTCAGAGTTTGGGCCGAACTTTTAATTACAGCAGCACAGCAAGCCATGAGCCCCCATGAGGCGGCATGACCGGTTCTATTTTTGACATCCTGAGTGGTGGGCTTCCACTTTTTCCCCTTCTGTTTGCCATGAAGTGATGGGACCGAATGCCATGATCTTAGTTTTTTCATATTCTCAGGCCAGCATTTTCACTTTCCTCTTTCATCTCTTTCAGTAGAAGCAGTGATAGACTTTATTTTCTTGGATTTCAAAATTACTGCACACGGTGATTGCAGCCATGAAATTAAAAGATGCTTGCTCTTTAGAAGGAAAGCTATGACTAACCTAGAGAGCATATTAAAAGCAGAGACATCGCTTTGCCAACAAAGGTCCATACAGTCAAAGACGTGATTTTTCCAATAATCATGTATGGATGCGTGAGCTGGATCGTAAGGCTGAGCATCGAAGAATTGATGCTTTTGAACTGTGGTGTCAGAGAAGACTCTTGAGAGTCCCTTGGACTGCAAGGAGATCCAACCAGTCAATTCTAAAGGGAATATTCATTGGAAGGACTGATGCTGAAGCTGAAGCTCCAATACTTTGGCCACTTGATGCAAAGAACTGACTCACTGGAAAAGACCCTGATGCTGGGAAAGATAGAAGGCGAAGGAAGGAAGTGACAGAGGATGAGACAGATAGCATCATCTAGTCAATGGACATGAATCTGAGCCAAATCCAGGAGATAGAGAAGGACAAAGGAGCCTGGAGTGTTGTAGTCCATAGGGTTTCAAAGAGTCGGACAGAAAAACAAGAGAGGTGGGCATGGATGGTTCAGGAGGTACCACTAAGTGAGACCCAAGCCTTCCCGGTCCTCAGATTTCCAGCCTGCTGCCCATCACTTTGGCCAGTTTTGTTGCTTCCAGTCACAACCGAGGACCAAGCTGGCCTTGATGAGCACCTGTGCCCATTCTTGGGCTGGAACATATTCATGAAGCTCAAGTATCAGGGTGCCAGGCAGGGACGTCTACTTCCCTAAAAAGGAGGGGATTCCCATAACAGGATATTTTAATTGTCCCTCCAGATCTAAGATTTTATAGCCAGACAGACCTGGGTCTAACCCCCTCCCCATCCCTGCCACACACACACACACACACACACACACACACACACACACACACACACACAACTTCTTCTCTAGAAGGATTAATCACAAATTTTGAGGAGATGGATAGATGTTTAAGAAGTTCAGGCTGGTCTAAGGTACAGCCACCTAACCCAGGTCTGTGCCCCGTCCTAAAATGTGATGTGCAAAGTTATGTCAGACTCCCAGATGGTGCTTTATTTTCTAAGCAACTGTTCAAATACATAAGTCAAAGCCAGCTGTTAAAACTATTCTTCCCATCCAGTTTAGGAAAGTCAGGAGAATGACATTATCCAGTTTGCTACAAGGATCATTCTCCCCTACAAATTTTGGGTTAGTTGACTTTGGTTGTTGGCATGCAACAGCCTTGGGGGGTGGGGTGGGGGGAAAGATTATTTGATGAGTTCAACGTAACTGCCAACTAAAGCACGAATGTTCCCTGTGGAGCTGTCACGACACTGGAGTTTCCCTCTGGATTGCTCAAGAATCAGCAAAGGAACACAGCACAGTATTTACCAGCTGAGTGAGTGTGGTCTAAAATGTACAGAAAAATTTGTACAGTCACACCTGTGTCCTGTGACCACAAAAGCCTGGAACTGGCTATAATTAATGAGTAAATAAGTGAGAAAACCACTGCATTTATAAGGTGGCTAGCCAAGACACAATTCCATTCTTTAGCAACACAGGGCAAAACAAGAACCTGAGACCACTCTGCTTTTGCTGGGGATGCAGTTCCCTTACCGGAAAGAAGAAAAATAACCAGAACATGAGGCCGTCAGCAATTGACTTCAGGTGCCATCTGCATGGCTCCCTGGAACTATTAATTTGCAATTAACAAGGGCTGTATGTTGTATCCCCTGCAACTTGCTGTCTTGAAGTCTGAGGGAGGAGGGTGAGCGGAAGGGAACATGCAGGTGGGTGGTGAGCCTTCTCAGAAACAGATAGTTCTGCTTTACAATCCTGAATCACTGATATGTAAGCTGCTCCCTCAAACTAATAAAAGGTCATTGTTGAAGAGAAATGGAATATTCCCACCATGTCACTGTGTGAAGCAACTCCTCCAGTATGTGGTAGTATGTTACAGAGTTGAGCCTTGTGTCATGAGGCAGCCTGGCAATCTTTATTGCTGTAGCAGATGTTGCCCATTCTGAAAATCCACTGTGGTAGACAAACTCTTAAACTCTTGAAATGGGCAGAGAGGAGCTAACTCTGCTGAAGTATGTGGGCATTAGAATATAGCAAAGAGAAAGAGTTCTGGATTGGTCATCCCTGTCTTCTGATCTGGGGTCTGCCACTCAGAACTATATGACCTGCAGCAAGATACTCAACTTCTCTGTGCCTCAATTTCCTTATTTATGAAAAATTTTAAAGCTCATTGTCAGATAACTATTAAATGAGATAATGGTAATGTGTCTGGCACAAAAGAACTTTGCTAGGTCCTTATTTGGTTGTCTCAAGTATATTCATAAATAAAAAGTATTTCAGCCAATGATCAAAGGGTCACTTTTTGGTAAGAAGGGCAATGCTATGTGCACAGTTTATTGGAAAAGAAGTGAAAGTCTGAGTAGCTTTCTCACACTGCTACAATGCCATGGGAAATCTATCTTGGTTGATCAAAAATGGTCAACTCTCTAGGACAAATTATTTCAGAAGCAAAAAAGGCAGGGATGATTTCTCTGTTCCCAGTCCGTGGATCAGAAGGACTCACTGCCTGATGGTGTTCTCAGAGAGAATCATATGATGTGGGGGTAACAAAATTACGTGGTGAATCCAGCTGACGGGTGACAGAAGAGGAGCAAGTAGGTTGAAAGAACCTGCACTGGTTTCACCTCTGGTAACATACAAGCAACAGACATCTGCCAGAGTTGATTGAATGCTGATGCGAAGCAAAATGGTTAATCCATAGGAGGCTGGAAAATCACAGACTTTTCCAGAGTGGCGACCAGCGTTATTTAATAAAGCCAAAACGAACAATAATACCAACAACCTCCTCTCACTCGCCTTGCAAGCCAAGTCAGCAGATAAGCAGGAACTCGGAAGGTTTAAATGAAAAGTCTCCGTGACACTTCCTCCGAAGCTGGTAAAGAAACGCAGGTGCTTCTGCATCTCCCAGACACTCTGCCACTTACAGAAAGAGCATTTCACGGTCGCTGGAGGCCAGGACATAACCCCCATGAACACCTGCTCCCGGGCCAAGACTTAGGGGCATGACTCATCCCTGGCGAACAAGGCAATTTTCTGTGGGGAAGATGTATCTCCACCCCAGATGTTAGCCAAGTTCTGCTTAATTAAGTGAAGTTCTGTGAGCCTGAACACGTACCAACAAGTGCTTTCAGTTATTCTTTAAAAACTGTGGGGAAAGGAATGATGGGCATGGGGGGTAGACGGTACCCTTGCACCCCTGCTTGACTGGAAGGCAGTTGATGAGTTTCAATGACTTGCACAAAGATAACTGATCAGGAAGTTGCTGTCAACTTGATAGAAAGGCTGCACATTTCACAAAAGGGTCAATTTAATTCAAGATGTGTTTATTGATCATTTACCGTATTTGAGAGAACTCTTAAAAAAAAAAAAAAAAGATGCTTGGGACTGGCAAGCGGGAAGGTAGGAAGTTGTTATAAACGGAAATGGACAAAAATGTCGATGAAAACATTTCTTCCCTGATAAGCTTTCAATTTTATGTGAGAATCTGTCATGGCAACCATTATACAAGGTAGAATAAATATGAGCTAAAGAAAGGTTTAGAACACTTTCTGTAGACAGGTAGAGGAAGAAAGGATTCATTCTCACTAGAAAAAAGAGAATATTGGAGTGGCTTCACAGAAACCAGTTTATAAATAATGTCCCAAGAACACATCCATAATTTACACGACCACATGACTGCAAATATATAGTCGGCATACAGCTTTTCCAGGCACAAGTTAACTGCTTAAAGCAAAGTATATGTTTCCCAGATGTTATAGACTTTGAATTATGTTCCCCCAAATGTTATGTGGGAGTCCTAACCCCTAGTGCCTCAGAGTATGAACTTATTTGGAAATAGGATCTTTACAGAAGTCATCAAGTTAAAATGAAGTCATTAGGGTAGGTTCCATTGCAATATGACTATGGCTTTACAACAAGGGGAAATCTGGACAGGCACAGAGGTGCAAGGAGGGGAGACGATGTGAAAAGACACAGGGAGAACCCCAGGGGAAGATGAAGGCAGAGACGGGGATGATGCTTCTGCAAGCCAAGGATGGCCAAACTCGGCTGGCAAACCACAGAAGGCAGCCGAGCAGCGTGGGCCAGATTCTCCCTCATATCCTTCAGAAGCAGCCAGCCTCACAAAAACCCTGACCTCAGACTTCAGGCTCCAGGACCATGAGCCAATACCCGTCTGCACTTTAAACCACCCATTCAATAGCCCTTTGTTTTGGAGGCCCTAGAATACCCACATTTGCCATTTCAGAAGACATTCTCCCTTGGACCAGGGTCTAGACCCACATTCTCCAAAGATACGCATGGAGAATCATAGAGGTTGAGGAAGAAAGTTCTAGGACTTACAAGTATCTCATTAGTTTAAGACTTCTATTCTGGTATATATTTTTAAAAACATATACTAACACAATATAGCATCCAGTTTATATATTAACACAATATAGCATCCAATTTATAAATAAACATTTATACGTATCTAGGATCCTTTGTTCAAAACTAATTTTGTGATAGTAACACTCAGTTTAAAAAAACACAACTGTTAAAAGTGATAGAGCCTGTCATACAGTGAAGTAAGTTGGAAAGAGAAAAACAAATACCATATATAAGTGCATACATGTGACTACACGGTCGATGGAATTCTCCAGGCCAGAATACTGGAGTGGGTAGCTGTTCCCTTCTCCAGGAGATCCTCCCAACCCAGGGATTGAATCCAGGTGTCCCGCATTGCAGGTGGATTTTTTTTACCAGTTGAGCCACCAGGGAAACCCCATATATTAATGCATATATGTGGAATCTAGAAAAAATGGTAAAGATGATCTTATTTCAAAATAAAAGTAGAGACACAGACGTAGGGAACGCATGTATGGAGACCAAGAAGGAAAGCAGGGGGTGGGATGAATTAGGAGACTGAGCCCGACATATGTACATTACTACGTATGAAACGATAACTAATGAGAACCTACTGGGTGGCACAAGAGACTCTACTTAATGGTCTACGGTGAGGCAGGTGTAAAGGAAATCCAAAAAGGGAGGGGACATGTGTGTGCATTGGGTCGATTTATTCTGCCATATAGTAGAAACTAACACAACATTGTAAAGCAGCTCTACTCCAATAAAAATGAATTTTAATAAGTGTTCAGAATCTGGATAATCATAGAAAGAAAATGAGATCTCTGATTCCTCTAAATTCCTCATGGTTGACATATAATCCCAAGTGGCAGAGTAATGTGGCTTCAATTTCATGGTTGCTATCATTCCACG
Organism: Neotragus moschatus; assembly: GCA_006410615.1. Classification (NCBI taxonomy): domain Eukaryota; kingdom Metazoa; phylum Chordata; class Mammalia; order Artiodactyla; family Bovidae; genus Neotragus; species Neotragus moschatus. Next base: position 837,659 of record SJYA01001702.1, on the reverse strand, counting down.
GTCGCCATGGCAGTTGTGATGGCCACTCTGTCATGGGAGCAGCCATCAGAGGACACACCTTCACGGCAGTTTACGTTTACGGTTCCTGAGTGTGTTTCTGTGACTCAAGGAACATGAGGACGAGCTCCTGCCAAGAGTTTTCTTTTCTCCTCTAAAGGTAAGGAGCCCAGGGCTGCAGACACGCTTTTCTCCATTTCTCCCCCTACGCTTTCCAAACAGCCAGCACCTAGCAGACCCTGAACAGATCGAGGGGGCTTTTGTCAAATAGAAACCCTGTTTTCAACCCCTTCCTGTCTTCAGGTTGGTCTGGTCATCCATTTGGAAGGGTCACTTCCACCACCCAGCCATCCAGATGCAGACCCTAATCACACCAGCAGATGGAGGAGGTGTCTCCTGACCCGGCTCCCCACGAACCTTTCTGAATCCATTGTCTATGACCAAAAACTTGGCGTCTAATGATGGCGTGGCTGAACTACAACTGAGTGCGTCATGTGGATCTAGCCCACTTCAACTAGGTCACAACTGGGAATGGTAAAATATGAACTAGGCATAACTGCAAAACGATTGTAAAGAGGAAGTGAAGTCACAGACTGCAAGCTGCTCAGCAGAGTGTTCATGTTAGAGTGTTCAGCGTCTCAGCCCATTTCCCATCCTCATTCTGGGAAAGAGATGGAGTACAGCTCATCACTCCTTCCTCGGCTGGTGGTCTTTTGTGGTGTGAACCCAGGGCTACAAAATCAGGGAAGGAAGTGGCACCACAGGAGACGAGAGACCTCAAATAGCCAGTGGAACGCACTGGGTTCCAGCAGGGATCAGTGAATGCGGAGGATGCAAACTAAGCCAACGGGAGTCTACTGCGCGCTCATCTCATCTCATCTCAGCCTCTGCCCCTCTCTGGGTGCCGTCAACAGCTCCTGCTGATTTCCTAAGCCTGTATCAGGCTGGGGGCTGCCTGGCGAGGAAGACCCCTCCACATCTCAGGGCTGGAGGGACTCACATCTTTCTAAACACAGAGAGTACCTTACTATCCGGCCCAGAGCTTTCAAGAGTGACTTGAACAAACTCCTGATTGAGGAAAGCCAGCCATAGCACACACACCATGGGGCAACCCCGGAAAGGCTCTTGCTGTCCCCAGTGTCCCTGGGGTTGTCACACACCTTCCATCCTCCCCTCTGCACCCTCAGCCTTCAGCCCTTTACACCGTCAACGTCCATGGAAGAGAAAACAATAGTTCAGTGAAGATTGAAAACACCCCTCCAGCTTCTTGCCAGGGCATTTGCATTTTTGGAAGAGGTTCCTATTTCTTTTTAAGGCTCAGAGTGAGAAGCTTTTAGAAAAGCTAAAAATATCTGTTAAAGAAGCGAAGCGGGGGAAAAAAGATCCAGCTTTCCCTTCTTTCTGGATAAGAGGTTCAGGACCCAGGGAGGAACAGTCTGCTTTCTCACTTTTGTCTCTGAAAGCACAGGGCAGGGCCAAGGTCATCGGAGCCTGTTCTCCCAGAAACAAAATGACACAGAGAGGAAAGTAAATCCAAGAGCACAGGATGTAAGCAAAGCTGCTGAAAGCTGAAAACGGTCCATAGGGTTAACACAAATTCCTCATTTTACAACCAAGGAGACTAAGATGCAGGTGGATGAAAGGGCTCACTGGAGACCACAGCCCCGAGTCCTGGCAGCTGAAATGAGAGCACAGAGGGAGCCCCTGGGCTGCCCAGGGGATCCCCAGACCGCTCCCCACTCCACCCTGCTTGTACCTTCATGAGTATATGCTAAATTGCTTCACTCAGGTCTGACTCTTTGTGACCCCATGGAAGATAGCCTGCCAGGCTCCTCCATCCATGAGATTTTCCAGGCAAGAATACTGGAGTGAGTTGCTATGCCTTCCTCCAGGGGGTCTTCCTGACCCAGGGATCGAACCCACAACTCTTACATCTTCTACGTTGGCAGACGGGTTCTTTATCCCTAGTGCCACCTGGGAAGCCCCCACTTGTACCTACACTCCCAGAAATGACTCTTGGGAATCTAGCCCACCTACCACCCCTGCAGGGCCACTGACTCAGGGTCCTGACTCAGAACGGCCAACATCCTCTGGTTGCCAGGCGAGCGATCATGACTGCAGTCCGCAGCCCAGCATCCAGGACTCACTGAAACACCAGCCTACTCCAAAGGAGTTCCCGGTAAGGACGTGCGGCATCAGTAGGAAGGTCATTGACTTACTTGGGAGCAGAAGTTCATTTTTAATGGACTTCAGTGCTAGGAGGCCATGCCCTGTACTCAGGAAAAGAGAAACAGGGCTCAAAAGGGTCACCATTTGTCCAGTGGCTCCCAAAGTCAGAGCCCCCAGGCCACACTGCCACTCTTGAGCTTTCCCTTTGTTTATTCCATGTAATCTTTCAATCAACACCATTGATTGAATTCCTGCTTTGCTCCCTGCATAGTTTGCTCCCTGGCTCCAAAGATACCACATTGACCGAGATGGGGAAGGTGGTGAGATTCCAGGGACGTTAAATCCCACTGACCCCACACAGCTGCCATTCTTCCATCCTCTCCATGTTTTGAGAAGTTCAAAGAAATTATCTGACACAGGAATTCCTATTTATTATAATAATTTTTAAAGACTGAAAATTAGTTTTTGTTTGGTAGTGGGATTTCACTCTTGTATATCTGTTATCTCCAGTACAGGGCAGCCAGACTTACCAAATGCAGGATGCCAGCTACATTTGAATTTCAGATAAAGTTCTTTTTTAGTATGTGTATCCCAAATATTACATGGGACACAATTATACTGAAACATTATTCGCTGTTTAACTGAAGCTCAAATTTAAGTGACCTTAAATTTTATGCGGCTTCATTACTCTCATAAGGCTACAGCCGTCTTGTGTGATTAAGAGCAAATTCCTAGAAAGTGCCTTCAAATTATTAGATTTGACTCTTGTGTTCAGCTTACCTGTGAGAGTCACTTCCTTACCAAGACTAGTGGCACAAAAGATAAAGACAGATGCGCCTTCCAGACCTCCAGAAAATGGCTGTTCATAATTGCATACAATACATCTATCTGTCCAGCCTGGCACTGCTCTGGAGACTTTTCAGTGCATTTTAGAGGAGAGAAGGTGGGGCTTTAGAGAATGGTTAGGGCAGAAGGGTGAATCCCCTACGAATGGGATCAGCGGCCCAAAAAGAAGCTCCAAAGAACACACTTGTTCTTCCCTCCAGGTGAAGACACAGCAAGAAGAAACCATCTTGATCCAGAAAGCAAGCTCTCACTAGACATCAAGTCTGTGGGAGCCTCGGTCCTGGACTCCCAGCCTCAGAACTGTGAGAAACGAATGTCATTCAAGCCACTTGGTACTGCATCTCGGCCACCCTGAGTCGACTGAGGCAGACGCCCTTCATCTGTCTTCTGCAGGAGACCCCTGTCTTTGATTATCATCATTGGAATCTGCTCCTCCTGCCCCATCCTCAGAAATACAAGCAGCTGCCCAACCGTCTGAGCGTCACACCTCCACACATCGGCATCAGACCGTTGTCTGAAGTCCCTCCACCTTGGGATCTGAAACGTCCGCATGAGGTACTAACTGTTTTCACACTATCAGCCCCAGGAGGAGTAAACAAGAATGAGAGACACTTAAGCAAAGCCCCTCCTGCTCTCCAACCTGCACAAGCACTACTACCTTCCACGGCAAAAAAAAAAAAAATTCTTGGATGCCCCTGGTGGCCCAGTGGTTGGAAATCTGCCCGTTAGTGCAAGGGTCGAAGGTTTGATCCCTGTCCCAGGAAGATTCCACAAGGTGCAGGGCAACTGAACCAGAGCACCATGGCTACTGAGCCCACGAGTCGCAAAGACTGAAGCGCGTGTGCCTGGAGCCAATGTTCTGCAGCAAGAGAAGCTACCGCAATGAGAAGCCCTCGCTCGCATGGCACCTGGAGAGAAGCCCCCACTCCCCACAACTAGAGAAAAGCCCACACAAAGCGACGAAGACCCAGCACAACCCAAAATAAATAGATAAATAAGATTGTAATTAGAAAAAATATTTTCTGTTTTGTTTAAAGGCTTGACAGTTCTTAACAGTTCTACAGTGTTCCGTTTCTGAGACTTGAATGTGACCAGTCCCTCCTAACCTGTTATCCAGCCCTGCCCACCTTTGTCCCCTGAGGAAAGGTCAAGAGAGATCCAGCGATGGGGTCAGTGCCCCTATAGAGAGGCCCTAGAGGGCTCTCTTGCCCTTACCACCAGAAAGAAAGAAAGAGAAAGTGAAAGTTGCTCAGTCATGTCCAACTCTCTGACCCCGAGGACTGTACAGTCCATGGAATTCTCCAGGCCAGAATACTGGAGTGGGTAGCCTTTCCCCTCTCCAGGGGATTTTCCCAACCCAGGGATCGAACCCATGTCTCCCACATTGCAGGTGGATTCTTTACCAACTGAGCCCCCAGGTGAAGACCCAATGGCTGCTGTGAGGGGACAGCCTGAGAAGCCACTTCCCAGAGGCCACACCACAGCCCACTCTGCCCCCATCCCGGGCCTCTGGGCAGACCAGGCAGGAGCAGCCAGTGGTCCCTCCAGGAGGCCGTCCCACCCGTGCTGAGGGGCAGACGCCAGGCTGGCAGAGTCCCCTCCCTGGTCTGCGGAAACACCACCCTCATACCTAGCAACCGCATCCGAAACTGGAACTGAAACTCGGAAAGAAAGAGAAAGGAAGAGCAAGGGAAAAGTCCTGGTGTCAGGAATTCATGGATCCATCCCTTCTGCGTCAGGACTTATCCTACACAAGTTCTTCAGGGCAGGCCAGGTGCGTGATCTGGACACACAGACACACACACATACACAGACACACAGACACACAGACACACACATAGAGCCAGGCAAATCCCTGTATCACTGGCTGCCGCCGGTTTCCTAAGAAGCTTACCAGGGCATGTCCTGACTTCAACAAGGACCCGCTAACAGTTTTACATTTCTCCCCAGTGTTCAAGGCCATTCTTATCTCCTAATGAAATCAGGAACTTCAGGAGACAGCCAGAGACAGCGCAGAGGCAATGCCAGGGCCAAGGGCACCACAGGCTTGTCTGAAAAGTCATAAATAATCATCTTGAAACGATTATCAAACCTTGACTTTTGCTTAGAAAAATGAAGCTGTGGATCTCCTGGCAAAAGAAAATTTCTTCCTATTTCACTTGAAAAGAACGCAGCCCAGGCAGCTGTGAGTTTTGCGAACCCTGAACACTCCTCTCACTGAAAACTCTATTCACCCGCCTTTCAGAGCCTGTCCTGGCAGCTTGTAGTATTTCATCTTTCTGACTCTCTCCAAAGTGTGTTTAGAGGAATGAACACCCCAGGTGAGTAGTTGCTTTAGTTGCGGCACACTTTTGCCATGATCTTTAAAAGGCTTGTGATTTGGCTTCTATGTTACTCTTTTCTTCAAGTTGCAAAAACAAGCTATATATTTAGTTACTTATTTCTTCCTAATCCTCCTTAGTTTGGGACAATCTGAGCAGTCACCACTAGCCACCACCTGCTGCCTTTAATAAGTCTTAATATGGCCCCTTTTCCTTAAAGCTCAACTNAGAAAGAAAGAAAGAGAAAGTGAAAGTTGCTCAGTCATGTCCAACTCTCTGACCCCGAGGACTGTACAGTCCATGGAATTCTCCAGGCCAGAATACTGGAGTGGGTAGCCTTTCCCCTCTCCAGGGGATTTTCCCAACCCAGGGATCGAACCCATGTCTCCCACATTGCAGGTGGATTCTTTACCAACTGAGCCCCCAGGTGAAGACCCAATGGCTGCTGTGAGGGGACAGCCTGAGAAGCCACTTCCCAGAGGCCACACCACAGCCCACTCTGCCCCCATCCCGGGCCTCTGGGCAGACCAGGCAGGAGCAGCCAGTGGTCCCTCCAGGAGGCCGTCCCACCCGTGCTGAGGGGCAGACGCCAGGCTGGCAGAGTCCCCTCCCTGGTCTGCGGAAACACCACCCTCATACCTAGCAACCGCATCCGAAACTGGAACTGAAACTCGGAAAGAAAGAGAAAGGAAGAGCAAGGGAAAAGTCCTGGTGTCAGGAATTCATGGATCCATCCCTTCTGCGTCAGGACTTATCCTACACAAGTTCTTCAGGGCAGGCCAGGTGCGTGATCTGGACACACAGACACACACACATACACAGACACACAGACACACAGACACACACATAGAGCCAGGCAAATCCCTGTATCACTGGCTGCCGCCGGTTTCCTAAGAAGCTTACCAGGGCATGTCCTGACTTCAACAAGGACCCGCTAACAGTTTTACATTTCTCCCCAGTGTTCAAGGCCATTCTTATCTCCTAATGAAATCAGGAACTTCAGGAGACAGCCAGAGACAGCGCAGAGGCAATGCCAGGGCCAAGGGCACCACAGGCTTGTCTGAAAAGTCATAAATAATCATCTTGAAACGATTATCAAACCTTGACTTTTGCTTAGAAAAATGAAGCTGTGGATCTCCTGGCAAAAGAAAATTTCTTCCTATTTCACTTGAAAAGAACGCAGCCCAGGCAGCTGTGAGTTTTGCGAACCCTGAACACTCCTCTCACTGAAAACTCTATTCACCCGCCTTTCAGAGCCTGTCCTGGCAGCTTGTAGTATTTCATCTTTCTGACTCTCTCCAAAGTGTGTTTAGAGGAATGAACACCCCAGGTGAGTAGTTGCTTTAGTTGCGGCACACTTTTGCCATGATCTTTAAAAGGCTTGTGATTTGGCTTCTATGTTACTCTTTTCTTCAAGTTGCAAAAACAAGCTATATATTTAGTTACTTATTTCTTCCTAATCCTCCTTAGTTTGGGACAATCTGAGCAGTCACCACTAGCCACCACCTGCTGCCTTTAATAAGTCTTAATATGGCCCCTTTTCCTTAAAGCTCAACTTTCAGAAAACTAAGATCATGGCATTCAGTCCCATCACTTCATGGCAAATAGATGGGGAAACAGTGGAAACAGTAGCTGATTTTATTTTGGGGGCCTCCAAAATTACTGCAGATGGTGACTACAGCCATGAAATTAAAAGACGCTTACTCCTTGGAAGGAAAGTTATGACCAACCTACATAGCATATTAAAAAGCAGAAACATTACTTTGCCTAAAAAGGTCCATATACTCAAGGCTACAGTTTTTCCAGTGGTCATTATGGATGTGAGAGTTGGACTACAAAGAAAGTTGAGCGTCGAAGAATTGATGCTTTTGAACTGCGGTGTTGGGGAAGACTCTTGAGAGTCCCTTGGACTGCAAGGAAATCCAACCAGTCCATCCTAAAGGAGATCAGTCCTGGGTGTTCATTGGAAGGACTGGTGTAGAAGCTGAAGTTCCAATACTTTGGCCACCTGATGCAAAGAACTGACTCATTGGAAAAGACCCTGATGCTGGGAAAGATTAAAGGCAGGAGAAGAAGGGGACGACAGAGGCTGAGATGACTGGATGGCATCACGGACTCGATGGACATGAGTTTGGGTAAACTCCAGGAGTTGGTGATGGACAGAGAGGCCTGGTGTGCTGCAGTCCATGGGATCGCAAAGAGTCAGACACAACTGAGCAACTGAACTGAACTGAACATGGCCCCAACTGCCACGCTGCTCACTGCCGGGCAGTCTGGACTTCAGCCACGCTGGTCCTGCCCTCAGATACACACACACATGCCCCCGCCACTGCCCCACCCCCACGTCCAGGCCAGAACCCTCTATCACCCCTCAGACCCAGTTCAGCTGCCACCTCCGCAGGGATCTTCCTTGTCTCCCTGTGGGGATCACGCCCCTTTTATACCCTTCACCACTCTGTGCGTCCCTTCTTTCACATCACTAAGTGCACATATTGTTTTACATTTATTTCAGTGGGTTTTTTTTTAAATATCCATCGTGCTCACTGGATGGAAGGTTCCTGAAGAGCAAAGGTCAGATCTGGTTCTCGCACAGAATCAGGCTTGTGGTACATGATCCAGAACCATGTCACAGATGGAGCATGCAGGTCAGGCTCGTCGGGACATGAAGAGCCAGCTGTGATTTTTCTCAGCCGTCCTCCTGCTCTGATGGCTGCCCAGAGAGAAGTCGTATCACACAACGGGTGTGTTTCAGGATCGCAGTGTCAGGGCTGGTTGACCTTGGTCAGAAGAAGAGGGTCGTCTAGGACCAGCCTACCCTCAGTGCCCCACAAACGCCTAAGTAAAAGTGGCAGTCACTCAGCTGTGCCCAACTCTTTGCAAACCCATGGACTATAGCTTGCCAGGCTCCTCTGTCCATGGGATTCTCCAGGCAAGAATCTTGCCCCATGAAAGTACCCCTAAAATAAGGAGGCACCCCAAAAGTTAGTCAAGTGCTTCCCATCATTGAGCTACAGGAGAAACACCACATAATACACACACCTAACACACAACACATAGCCTTCAGCTATGCGTACAGTGGTACTTCCACCTTACATGAGAAGCCAATGGAACACTCCCCTCCCGGATGGAGAAAGGTTCCTTTGATCCGAGGCAACACTCACCTCTACTATTTCAACATCAGAGAGTCCAGGATCCCCAGTAACACTCATGCTCCTTGATTTCACCCTGACATGACCCATGCACTAAACAGGACACGTGACCTCAGAGACACACCTTGACGCAAAGGTGCCAAAGAGAAAGAAGAAAGAGAACAAGGATTCCCTTGGCAGCCTGGGCTGTTGGAAGGGTGTGAGGGAGAGACAGAATCTAGACGGGGACCAGGCAGGAGTGGGGGCTTCAGTCTGGACCCAGGGGGCTTAGGACAAGGGAGGGGTGAGCTTCCCTGCAGGCCACCTGCAGCCCATTGGATTGTGCTTGACTGGACTTAGTGGCTGCATCTTATACCCTGAGCTCTGAGTGATGCCTAAGGACCAGAGGGGATTCCTGATAAATACCAAAGCCCCAATTCATCTCATGTCTCCCTCCATGACCTTCACCCCTCTCCACATTTCACCCCAACACCAGCATGTTCCCAGCCAGGCTTTCTCAGACTCCCATGCACAGATGAATTATCTGGGGATATTTTGAGGATTGCTTTGCAAGACTCAAGTTCTGCTACACTGCTAATGAGAGCTACTGGTGCCCCTGCTCTGGCCTTGGGACCACACTTTGAGTAGCAAGGTTTTAGCATGTGCTGGGGTGGTAGCTATTAATACACTGCTCTAATTCCACTGGCTGAAAGTAAACTGGTAACTAGCAGGCTGTGTATACCAGGTAGGCCACCAGACTACTGAATTCAGGTTCCCCAGGAAGATTACAGGAAGGAATCCTGACCTCACTCATCCTGGCCCCGACAGTAGCTGAGCTTGCTCTGTGGTGTCTCCTTACTCCCCGAGGCTCACATTCTCACAGGCAGCTTGAGATGGTTCACTGTGTGTGTCAACTCGATTGGACACAGACGCCCAGGTTAGACATTTTGTTCAGGTGTCTATGGGTGTTTATTGTTCGGTTTACTAAGTGATGTCTAACTTTTTGCGACCCCATGGACTGCAGCATGCCAGGCTTCCCTATCCTTCCCCATCTTCCTGAGTTTGCTAAATTCACGTCCATTGAGTCAGTGATGTCATCCAGCCATCTCGTCTCCTGTCGTCCCCTTCTCGTCCCGCCTTCAATCTTTGCCAGCATCAGGGTCTTTGGAAATGAGCCAACTCTTTGCATCAAGTGGCCAAAGTATTGGAGCTGCAGCTTCAGCATCAGTCCATCCAATGAATGTTCAGGGTTGGTTTCCTCTGGAATTGAGGTGAGCATCAATAGGTGGGCTCCCTAATGTAGATAGTCCTCCCCAGAGTGGGTGGGCATCCTCCCATCTGCTAAGGCCTGCGTAGAACCGGAGTTGGAGGAAGCAGGGAGGGGGTTGCTTGTCAACCTTTCTCCCTGCTTTGGCCAACACGTCTCCTCTTCTCTCCTCTGCCCTCAGACTGGAGTTTACCCATCCTTCCTCCCGTGTTCTCGGGCTTTGGGATCAGACTGGACCACACTCTCCGCTCTCCTCGGCGTCGTATGTGCAGACAGCAATTGCTGGGACATCTCAGCCTCCGTAATCACATGAGCCAATCCTTCATGAGAAACTATACCAACCTCCTATTCGTTCTCTTTCTCCAGGGAACCCTGACTAATTCGCAGCTCTGGTCCACCTCTCGCCTCATCTGACCTCCCAGGGCTTTTCTTTCCTGTGCCTCAGAGCAAATCCATTGTGTCCACTGATTTGGGGTGAAGGATGCTTTGTGACACCAGAGAACTCCATTGCTAGTTATATAAACATGTGATTTTTATATGTCCTTGTTCTCAGAAGCCCTATGGACCCTGTAAGAAAAGCTATGGTACATCTTCACCTGCACAGACCTCTCTTCCTCACCTCAAGCCTCAATGATATAGTTGTTGGGCAAAATAGTGTACTTTTCTCACTGTTTTGCTGTTTTCTTCCAAGTCGTGCTATGATCCCATAATTTTGCTTAAAAAGAAAGCGGCATAATACTCAGAAGAGAACTTACACAATTTTCCTAAGGGTAAAAAACATTGCAATTCAGGTTTCCATTAAAACATTTCCCCCCTCCGTTCAACCCATAGGTTGGGCCTAGGAACATAGAACCACTTATTCTACTAATTTCTGGGAAATAACCATGAACAGTCTTTCAGCTCTGCCTCACGTTCCTCGTGTATATTATGGCCAGTGATATCTTCCTTGCAGGTGTTTGTGACATTTGAAAAAACTAAAGAATAGAGGTGCAGACATAGAAAACAGATGTGAGGGCATGGGGAGGGGGGATGAACTGGGAGATTGAGACTGACATGTATACACTACCATCTGTGAAATAGATGGCTAGTGGGAACCTGCTGTATGACACAGGGAGCTCAGCTTGGTGCTCCGTGATGACACAGAGGGAGTTCTGGGGGAGGGAGGGAGGCTCAGGAGGGAGGGGAGATATGTATGTGTATAACTGATTCATTTTGCAGTGCAGAAGAAACTAACAACATTGTAGAGCAACTATATCCCAATTAAGAAAATAAAAGCTAACAAGATAGGGTACCTACTGCATCCCTGGCAGCCTAGACCCCTCCTCCCCCAGCTAGGGTCCTGCTTTCTCCAAAATTGACTTGCATGGTCATTTCCATATTAGCCCCTTCTAGCAAAACTAGAACAGCAATCCTGATAAACTTAGAGGGGAAAGTAGAATGTACGCTAAGCTATTCGCTGTTTTGGATTATCCAGGCCACCCCCTCTTTCAGCACCAAGGATAATTGAAAGTCGAAGCTGCCGTTAAATTAATACCAAGTTTAAGCTTCCACCTTAATTAAACCTGCATTACTTTAGTCTTTAGTGCCAAGGAGTAAATTCCTTCAAGGCTAATGAGTCAGTATATCCAAACCAGGAGTTGCTTTTTGTACCACTAAAATCAGCCCGTGGAGGAGTCATACCAGTGGCCATTTGCAAATGGGAGGTATCCTATATTTACTCTGAAACTCCTGGACCCAACATCAGAAAATGTCTGAAAAGAAACGCACCACTTTGTTTGTCTCCAAACACTCACCCTCCTGTTTCTGTCATTTCCCTTCAGATTCATGATTTGGACAAACAGCAAGAAGGCAAATGGCCCCTCAGAAACACACGGGTGCTGTAAGGACATCGATCATCCAAAAGACAGTTATGGGAAGGCTCACACGGTGGCAGGCTTTCCTGATAGCTCAGCTGGTAAAGAATCCGCCTGCAATGCAGGAGACCCTGGTTCGATTCCTGGGTCAGGAGGATCTCCTGGACAAGGGATCAGCTACCCACTCCAGTATTCTTGGGCTTCCCTGGTGGCTCAGCTGGTAAAGAATCCTCCTGCAATGTGGGAGACCTGAGATTCAGTCCCTGGGTTGGGGAGATCCCCTGGAGAAGGGAAAGGCTACCCACTCCAGTATTCTGGCCTGGAGAATTCCATGGACTGTATATTCTGTGGGGTTGCAGAGAGTCGGAGACGATTGAGTGACTTTCATTTCCCTTCACAAGGCTCTTCACAAGGTTCTTCACTTCACAAGGCAGGCATTCTTCTGATCTGGAGGAGCTCTCCACCACTGCAGCTTCCGGGAAGAGTATTCCAATCTTGGGAAAGTGACCAGCATGGCGGTGGATGGAGAGAAGTCTGGTCCACACACATCTAAATGGAGACGGAACGTGCGCTCTGCAAGTGTTACTGGATCCCACATCTCATCCTGACTTTCTACTGGCAAGTGAGTTTCTTTTCCTTTTTTTACCCCTTTGAACAAACAAGACCAGAATGTGGGAATTAATACAGTTGAGCCCCTTTAAAAGGATTCAAGCTGCCAAATTAGAATGGAACGTTGTCAGAATGACAGGAATCAGACCTGAGAAGGTCTGCTGTATGACACAGGGAGCTCAGCTTGGTGCTCCGTGATGACACAGAGGGAGTTCTGGGGGAGGGAGGGAGGCTCAGGAGGGAGGGGAGATATGTGTGTGTATAACTGATTATACAACTCCAAGGAGGAACCTCCTGTGAACCTCCTGTGGGCCATGTGTGCCCCACAAACGCGCCTTAGGAGGAGAAAAGGAAGGCTATGGGGAATGGGAAAAGGTAGTCCCAAGGGATGGAAAGTTATCAACTCAACTCACACGATCTGAATCCAACCAGAAGGGCAACCAGCGTCCGACCACGGTTTCAATCTCAGGACCCTTTTTGCAAAATGAATGAAATGTGTCTCAAGCCCCTGGCTGCCCAGAGCAGAGACTCTGCAGCCGGAGGCAAGCTGCAGAGAGCAGTCACGGGTAATGTGAACAGGAGGGCTCCTGTCTGTCCTCCTGATCATCAGCTGTCAGGTGGAAAAGCCATGAACTTTTTCTCCTGGTGGCCATGTCCAAGGGGAAGCCGGCATCTCACATCTCGCTTTCTGATGCTGGGTCCAGGGCTTTCAGAGTAAATATCGGATGCTTCCTTTTGATGCAGGGCTGCTACTGTAACTCCTCTATGGGCTGGTTTTATTGGTACAAAAGGCAACTCCTGGCTTGGACATATTGACTCATTAGTCTTGAAGGAATTTACTCCTTGGCATGAAACACTAAAGTAATATGGGTTTAATTAAGGTGGAGGCTTAAAGTTGGTGTTATTTCAATGGCAGAGACAACTTTCAGTTATCCCTGGTACTGAAAGAGGAGGTGGCCTGGATAATCCAAGTTTCAAGGGATTTCCACATGCATGCCAGTCTCATTTAATCCTAGCACGTGCCACATGTTGGGCTGGATGGTGATTGCTACTATGTTCACTTTTCAGTCAACAGTCCTGGGTGTCCAAAATTATACCAGATTGCACATAGTTCATTGTTTTGGCAGAGAAGCCTTTAATCCAGGTCTTCTAAACCCCAAACTACAGGACTTCCATGCTACAGGGACCTTCCCAACAAATGGCATGAAGCTACAGCTCCCTTCAGACCTTATTACATTGTCAGGACCACAAACCACAAGAGAGCTTCTATGACTTCCATACAGAAAATGATAAAAGCGCCCTTATAGCACCCACATTAGGATCAACAGACATAGGAGCTAGTCAAGCGAATCTTTAAAGGTTAAAAGACAAGCTCTTTGCCTTTTTACTCAACTTGATGGTGACAGAATGCAAAATCAACAGATTAACCTAAATACTGTGTTAACATTCATTAAGTAATCAATGACTTGTTTTCCTCACCTTTCTAAGCAAGGGATAAGGATACATTAGTGCTTTGCATTCATGAAATGCTTGGTCAATAGTTTGAGTACTGGACTGAAGGGAAACAAAATAAAGCAAAACCTGGAACCATGTTTCAAAGATTAAAGCTAGGTTAAAACACTGAGGATTTATAATAAATTTATTTCTACTATGACCCATTAGGGTTTCTCCTAAGTATATAAACATGGTTCAATATCAGAAAAACTATTAGTGTCATTCTCTAAATTAACAAATTTAAGGGGAAAAAGTCATAAGATTAGCTTAGTGTACACAGAAATATTATTAAATAAAATTCAAAATTCCTTCCAAATTAAGAAAAAAAAACTTCAAAGCAATCTACAAGAATTTCTTTAACTACATGAATGGTATTTGATCAAACTTTCAGCAATAAAATAGGAATAAAATGTTATTTACCTCATAGAGTTGCCATGCGGATGAAAAGTAAATACATAGAAAATGCCAGAAGAGTATCTAATAAATAAAACTCTATAAATGTGAATGATTACTATTACTATAGAGTTATTTTTGAAAATAAATGTAACAAGTAAAAACAATAGACAAGATGTTGGAAAAATCCCGGACACCTAAAACAATTAGAAATTAAGCTGTTGGAATACAAAATCACTTTAAAAATCAATACCAGCAATGGCCACTAAATAACAGTTTTCTTCAGCTTTTAAAAGAAAGCACTGCCTTATCTTCTTTAATAACAACAAAATGTGAGGCACTGGAAACAATCTAATGAAATATGTATAAAACATTTATGAGGAATATTATAGGAATATTATCAGTTTTCAAAGACATGATCGCCAAAGTAAGTGAAGGAGGGTCTGGAGGTTGGAGAAGAACACAGACGTTGCTGAAAGTGTCGTCCTGCAGAGCAGAAACGTGACCCGCCACCAGCCAGCTGCCAGGTCGGGGCTCAGCACGTGAGTGTTTCTTCAACTTCACTCAGGTCCACCTTCAACTAAGTGCGGCCATAAGTGTGGATCCACTTCAGAATGGAAGTATCAATAATCCAAAGCACAAGGAGAAGAAGAGGAAAGGTGGATTTTCTTTCATGTTCCCTAGCAAAAAAAAAAAAAAAAAAAAAAAAAACACTTAGAAATTGTCCTGAACATCTTACCTTTCACCTTTTGGTGAAACAGAAAGAATCCCAAAGGGAAAGGATGTTTCTAGAACTTCAACAGCAGATGGGNTTCTTTAATGTCCAAAAAAAAAAAAAAAAAAAAAAAAAAAAAAAACACTTAGAAATTGTCCTGAACATCTTACCTTTCACCTTTTGGTGAAACAGAAAGAATCCCAAAGGGAAAGGATGTTTCTAGAACTTCAACAGCAGATGGGACTGTACCAAAAAATTAAGAGGCACAATAAACTCAAGGCTCTTTTGGAACAATTTTGAAACATGGTTTCGGTTATTAGCTTTCTAAAAAAAGCCAATATGCAGCTTTATCATCAGCTATATAAAATCTGTTATTGTTTCTTAGCCTTCGGAGATTTTATTTAATTGAAATGTTGAACTGAGACACAATTTTCCCATGTCTACATGGCTAACCATATGTTTCTGGAGGAGAAGGCTGTCTTCACCACCTCCCCCATTTGCTGAACTATTTTATAACCGTGAAAATGTGATTAGTTTATTTATATTTAATCAAAACACACTCCAAAAACTTGATAACTTACTCCTGAGAGCTTTGCATCATTGATGACAGATTAGAAAAAAAAAAAATCATTCAACAACTTAATCTGATTTACCATCATAAATATTCAAATTTTACATATTTGTTCCACAAAACAGTTGTTAAAGTGGCTTTAATTTATTTTCAATTTTATTGTCTCAACTGTATAATGTAAATCAATTGTTGAAATTGTTTGGTAGCTTGCATTCATCCAACAACCAGTGAAGAGTCTGGGTTACCCTCTCTTTCTTTCTCTCTTCCTTCCTCCCTCCCTTCCCCCATCTCTCTCTCTCTCTTCCACCCCTTTTCTCTCTCATGAATTTCATAAAATTAATTAAAATGAACATGATGGAGCTTCAAAATCCTGTAATCTGTCCTGCCAAATTCAGAGTAGGTATTTACATCATATCAGCTTGATAAGTTCTGTGGATGTACAGAATGAAATGGGTGGTGAAATTTCACCATTTTCAATAACATCTTTCGTGACCTCTAGGAGGTCCACTTCCACTCACACGACAGGTGACATGTTCAGACCAAACACTGAAATTAGCTAAAGATTATGAATAATTTCATTTCCTTCTTCAAAATATCTTTATGACATCACAAGGAATTGTCAGGCCAAAAGCTAAGGGAAAGTTAGAAACAAGAGACGTGAGAGTAGCAATGAAATCAGCTTTGCCTTGAGGACAGAGGTGATGAACTTTTATTTTCATGGCCTTTATGAAAAAAAACCCCGTCCTGTTGCACAGACATTGAATCTGACTGAGACCCTACTGTGAGAGATAAGGGGAGGTAAACCTCACACTCACGCCCAAAGGAGATGGTGATGGTGCTGAGAAGACCAAGCTGGGAGCTGGGTACGTCTGGAATCTGTAATGAAAAATAAGCTTTCCACTCCGATTAACAAAAGCAAAACTCATACATTAAAGGTTTTTTGGTTTTTCCAGATGCTACCAAGAAAACCAGAATAGTTATACTTATATCGGGGGAAAAGTAGATTTTAAAGCAAAAACATCATTAGGAATAAAGAGGGTTATAACATAATAATAGGAGAAATTCACTGGGGAGCTTTCTTCCCTGGTTTTTTATTTTGTTTTGTCTCCATCGTAGAGGGAGTTATTGCTACTCTTACACATGACTTTCCCCTCCACCCCAAAACTCATGTATTCCATGACCTCTTCCCATATCCTCAAGACCTTGAAACTCAAAGTATTCCCTGGAAACAGAGCCCTGGATGCAAAACTGCATGGAGAAGGTTGACCAGGGAGTGTTCTCAGAAGACGTGGAGTCATCAGCTTGACCTCAGAGCATGGCTGTTCCTGAACTTCTTGGAGCTGCTGGGGCCACTCTCCCCAGTGCATCGCTCTGGACATGGGAAGCGCCCAGGCCATCTTGGGACCACATCCACCCCAGCATGTCCATTTCTTTGAGCCACAAGGTCCCTCCCCCCACCATCTTGCTGAGTGTGGATGATTGCTTCCTCTAGCATTCAAGCACCATCTCAGCAGGGTGTTAACACTGTCTCCAGGGATTCTGGCCACGATGTGAAATCTTGAACCAAAGTCCCCCCCATGACTAAACTCTGCCTTATTCAACTTTAGATTCTCTACTTTTGACCTGATCCCATGAATATTCTCCTGGGCCTTTTTGGAACATACTGCCTTGATCCTATGGCTCCTTTGCCATACCATGACCCTGATGCTGGGAAAAACTGAGAGCAGGAGGAGAAGGGGGTGACATAGGATGAGATGGTTGGATAACATCACCCATTCAATGGACATGAGCTTGAGCAAACTCTGGGAGATAAGCGAAGGACAGGGAAGCCCTGTGTGCTGCAGTCGATGGGGTCATAAAGAGTCAGACATAGCAACTGAATAACAAAAACAAAGCCTGGTTAGACTATGCAGAGATCTGGCCCTTGTCATACACCTCGTTGCCAGCAAGAATGATGGAGCCAGATCTTGAGTGGGCAACCACCGTCTTGTGAGATGCCTTCCTTGTCTGAGGCCTCGGTAGGATCGTGAAGAAATGAGTTGATAATCTTCTGTGAAAGTGGAGGGCACCAGTTCTGCAGCCCAGAGGACCCAGAGGAACAAGGGTCTCAGCTGTCCAGGTAACCCATCCCAAGCACCTCTTCCCTATCGGACCTTGACCTTGGAGGCCCGAAAACTCCACCTTCTCCAAAACTCGGCTATTCTTAGACTTGAGACTGTCCTTCCAGCTGACCTGTCTTCCAGAGGCAGAGCTTTGGGATTTGCTTCAATGCTGCCGAGGAGGTAGTTTGCCTCCAACAGGTGATGACTCACCCTGAGCCTGTCACTCCCCAACAAATTGGCCTCAGCTGCCCCATCCCACCGACCTTCTAGTCACCATCTCCTTAATGTCTCGCAAGCACCAGCCACAGTCCACTCACCCCTAGTGACAGGATCCACGCCGTCAGTGGCTGTGGACTCCAGCTCCAGTTTTCCACTTAGAGGACTCTTCTGACAACAGTTCCATGTCAACGGCCTTGAGATTCCATGAAAACAGGGTCTGAGATGGAAAACTGCAGGCAGAAGGTTTACCAAGGAGTGTTCTTGAGAGACTCACTTGTAAAGTAGGAAGAGAGACAGGATTTTGCAGTGGGAGAAGCTGACTCAAAGTGAGGTTGGCGAGGAGGCCATCTCCAGCCAAGTCTCGGGAGGCAGGAGGTGAAATGGCTCATTAGAGCCGGCTCAGAGAGCAGCACATGGATGGAGCTTTGGTATTCCTGCCAGTAACCAGTATGGGCAGCCCAGCGAGGGCGGGTGGTTCCCACAGCCCAGGGTGATGTCAAGCGAGTGGCTCCATTGTGAGCCTTCCAAAGCCACCATTCCCAGCAAGAGAGGCTGCCCAGCGCCCCCCTCCTCTGCCCCCCACAGAGCCCCCAGCACCACTTCAGCTAAACAGGGCTCCTCTCTGTTCACTTCTTTCCGCTCTCAGCCCCGACCTGATATAAGGTGCAGAAAGTTCCTGTTTGAACGGGAGGCACCACTACAGGAACACAGAAATCCAAGGTGAAAGAGGAATCCATGTTTCAAAACACTAGCCCAGTACACCAAGCGCACAGTTTGCTAAGGATCACCCACCCCCTTGTCTGCACGCCGAGGGGATGTTCTTTCTTATACACAGTGTCTTTCCCGCCGCACTAAAGTGGCTCAAGGGCTCTCATTGCCTTGCACATCCCAAGACCCACCAAGCCTCACACCAAGTGTGCAAAGGATACCTGAAATCATCAAGCAGGTCATTCAGATTCCTCCAGATTCCTGGCAGTCAGTCCTATGGTCAGTGTATGTTCAAAAGAAGGGGCCCAAGACCAGGCGGTGCGCTTAGCTGAGAGAAGAGCCACAGATCCATACTACCTGGTTGGCCAAGAAGCTTGTTCTAGTGTCTCCGTGACATCTTACAGAAAAACCCAGAGGGACTTTTTGGCCAACCCAGTATTTTCTAAAACAAGGAAAGGAAAAATATGGCAAATGTGCTGCAAGGGCAGAACTTTGAAGATGAAAACAGCCACATGTACTCAGTGCAGCAAGTCAGCAGGTACCCCTGAGCCAGGGCAGTGTGGGTGGGTGGGCAGCACTCTGGGCTGGACACCAGCAGGCTTTCCACTGTGGAGACAGCGAGCGAAGAGCCAGGAACTGGCCTGGGAGTTGGGGGAGGCAGCTACTGCCCCCTCAGAGGTTCAGATCCAAGTGTACAAAGCAGGATCATGAAAGGAACACGCTCTGTCTCCCAGGGCCTCCATGCAGGTCCAGTGAGAGATGTGTGCCTGATGCGTGTATGTAAGGTGTAAACTCGCAGCTGCCATCAGGACAGCGGTTAACACCCACCCTCCCTCCAGGGCAGAGAGCTCCCCGCGGGGCTGCTGCTCCGAAGGGCCCCCAGAGGGGAGGAGAGCTGGGAGCAGGTACACGAGGACCCATCACACAAAGTGGGAGCAGCGGCTGATTCCCGGCTGGGGCACCTTCTACCAAACCCCCTTACAACTGCCTCCTCGATGCTGAGTGGGCTAAGGCCAGCCGAGCTCATGAATCTGTTATAAGGACTAAAATGTGTAATGTGCATAGAGCACTGATACACCATCTATTACTACAGAATAACAGAGATCATGAAGTCGTTTTAATGTTCTGGGATCCTTCCAAAGAATGCCAGCCGTGAATCAAGAAATCCCTCTTTTTTATTATCACATTTTTTTCTTCTTCTTTTTTTTTTCCTCCAAAGCTTAAGTATGTCATTTTCTGTGACATACTTAAACTAAAAGGTCATGGTCTCTATTATTACCAACCAAGAAGGCTTGACTTTCGCTGATATTTTGATTTTGCTTTAAGGGAGAAAAATGCAAATACTGAATAGTGTAGATGCAGTAACTTCGGGCTGAAATCACCTACTCACCTCCTTCATTCTCATTTTGTGAGCACCTCCCAGACCACCGTGGCCCTGGGCTAAGGTGTGAGGCTTTTCCTGAGCAGTATGCCCACAGCATGCCCACCTGTGCTCTGGACCTTGAGGCCTCAAAGGCAGGGAGGAGGGGTGAGAAAGGTGACACCTTCGCAGCCTTGACAATGAAGCCCACAGTGTGAGATGCGTCCTTCCTGAAGCCCAACCCCCCTGCAAGGTTGAGCACCAGCCACCAGCACTCACTGCCCTGTGTTACTGCTGTCACTAAGGAGGACAAGGTCTCCCAGGTGGCCCTGACCTTCCCTTGCTCTGAGTGCCCCCTAGGGCTCGTACAGGAGCAGCTTGGATGCAGGGCACAGTCCTCGCTGAACCAACAGAGGTCAGACCCACCCAAAGGGCCACTGCATCTGACCCATCAAGAAAGCAGTTCAAACACTGCTCCTTTTGGCAAGTGACAGGAAGCAAGAAGATGCCCAGCAGTTCCGAGGTTAGTAGGGAGGGTCCTGCTCAGCTCCAATCTCTGGTTTCTGTTCCTCCCAGTGTTTGATCTGTTAAAAAAAAAAAATAAAATTAATAAACAGAAACCTCAATTAATGGAGTCGGGAAGCCAGAGGGGGAGCTCACATGCCCTGCAAAGATAACAGAAGAAGGACTCCTCTTCTCCACTGGCAAGGACTCAACCAATGAAAAGCCAGAGACTCCCTGTGTCCTCTGGCTCCCTCCTGACTTCCTCTCCCCTCCCGGGTTCTCCTTGCCTCCTTGTGTGAGGGACTGCATGTGGCTCCCCAGGGTTGCAGACCCTGAATTGCAAACCTCTACTGATCTGAATAAACCCATTTTGCTGTAGAAAATCTGACATTTTGTTTATCCGGCACTCTTTTTGTTTAAGGTCAACATTTTGGTGCCCATAAAGGGATCCAGAGAAGACCCCCTACAGTTCTGGGGCTGGAGAGCAAACAAGTGCCTTACCCACTTCGAAGACACTGTTGCTCACTGCTTTTCTAAGTAGCTCTGGAGTTTGGAAGGTCTTTTTCCTGGATTCAAGCTTCTGTTCTCTTTGTATTTTGCTGCCCTCCTGGCTTTATTCAGGATCTATTTTAAGGTCTTATCCTTTCTGATGAAGGCCTTCTTCTGTTTGTGAGTGCCTTTTTTTTTTTTTTTTTTGCACTTTGGTCAGATTTGAAATCAGATGGTTTCAAACAGAATGAGCTAGTTTTCAGGAACAGGGTCTATTTCATTGGAACTTTGCTGGTTCATCCTTCAGCCCATTCCTTTGGAACAGAAGCTATCATATAGGGACAGAGCTGAGAAGTCTTTGGCCTGGCTTCTCTGAGACCAAGCTGTCCCCTTAGAACTGGCTGGTATGCAGCCTGTCTGAGCTGAAAGAAGTCCAACATGTAAGCTACTTGAGCTGTTCAGGTTGTTCAAAAACTATTCATTTACTCTAGAAGAGAAAAAGTTCTGAGAAAGGAGATCCCAGATGTCTGAATATTCTGACAATGCTCACCTTAAAGGGACCCCCACTAATTTTGTATTTAAAAGCCATGGTCATTTCTAACTAAATGGACCAATCTAACCAAAGGCAATTCAGAATGTCAATGGGCAGTGTGGGGAACTTTTGAAATCCTCAAACTTACACCCATGGTGGATTCATGTCAATGTATGGCAAAACCACTACAATATTGTAAAGTATTTAGCCTCCAATTAAAATAAATAAATTTATATATTTTTTAAATGAATTGGACTATTATAGCTCAAAAATTTCTAAAACTGAATGGAACACCTATTCCAGTTGGTATTTTGAGGCATCCAAACATGATCAGGAGACTAAAATTGCCTCTCTGCAAAATGTTAAAATTAACTGAGGCAAACAGACAATTAAAGAAAGATAAAATGGCTTCCAAAGCTTCATGCTCCTTCTCCTCGGGCTTTTTGTCCGAAGTTCCACCTCTTTCTCTTTTCCTTCTATACTGCCTACACCTCCTGCATACCCTCAGTCCCTGCATATTAATTCTCTTACCAAATTTCACTTTTTCCATGAAACTCTCCCCACTCCCTTTTCCTATGAACTTATCAGAACCTGCTTCTTTAAAAGCAAGTGTTCTGAGGAGGGAAAGTGAAGCAAAATGTCAGTCTCTTAGTCGTGTCTAACTCTTTGTGACCCCTGGACTGTGGCCTCCGTCCATGGAATTCTCCAGGCAAGAATACTGGAGTGGGTTACCATTCCCATCTCCAGAGGATCTTCCAGACCCAGGGATCAAACCTGGGTCTCCCTCATTGCAGGCAGATTCTTTACCATCTGAGCCATCAGGGAAGCTTATATTCTGAGGATCCAGAGGCTAAATCCTTAATTTCTTATATGCCATGGGCTAAAGCTGAGTTGCGAGCTATAGTCAAAGATATTCCCAAAGTAACCAGATTCTCACAGATTTGCTGAGGAATTTAGCACAGTCATTCGAACTTATCAACATAGTTTCTCTGATTTATGTCAACTATTTCATGTATTTGTCAGGAAGGTCTAGGCCCAGCATTGGATGATAACCTCTAACTGAGGAAATCCTAGAAGATCTTAAGAATTAGGTCTTTTTCATGAGGTGACTAGCCCGCTAACTATTATATAGTCAGGCTGAGGCAAGCACTAGGCAGCTTCATCAGGCAATTTCTAGGGCTTTTTGGAAGCCTGTTGATTGAAACAAAATTCAGGCTTGCATACAAAAATCTGATAAATCTGTTCATGAATATTACAATTAACTTCAGATTATTTTTAAAGAAAATTCTGGTTTTCCTTCAGATGTTGGTTCCACCTGGGTTGCTTTTAAGTCTATGTTTATTAATGGGCTGAGGACTTCCTTGGTGATCTAGTGGTTAAGACGCTGTGCTTCCATTGAAGAGGGTACAGTTTCAATCCCTGGTTAGGAAACCAAGATCCCACGCGTGCCAAGCAGTATGGCCAAAAAAGAAAAAATTAATGGGCTGAACTGGGAGCTTTCCCTTCATAAAAAAGACCAGGCTAGAATGAGAAACTATGTCCACTCTAGATTTCGGTTATAATTCAGCTCTCTTGCAATCCAGACATGTCACCTAAAACCACTAAAGTTCTCAATCACTGATTCTAACAAATGAAGACCCTAAACAAAATCAAGATTTTTCTAGTTTCAGCTATGATTTCAAGGAGTCAGGAAAACGGAGATAATTACAAATGTACACATGTCAGGCACTTTCAGCTTCCTAACCAGCTTCTCCATCCTTCCCACCAATTCTCAATGGCAGGGCTCTGAGGAACTGCAGGGGCTCTTACTGCAGAGTAACCCTCCTCTTATTCTGCTTGGAGATACATTGCTCCAGATTGTGGATGAGCCCCATGGATAGCAGAGCCACACTCTCTTTGTTCAACCTCACTACTGCCAAACAGCCCCTGCCTTGGAGTACTGAAATAGTTCAGATTAGCAAGAATCACTAAGAAACCTCCAGACATTACTGTCTCTGAACCTATCCCCTCTTGTTTAGGCCCTTAGAGAGACACACACCCTTTTTCCTTACTTCCTCCCCTGCCATTTAAGCATTAGACTGAGACTTCTTAAAGAAGTATCATGCTAGAATTTCTTTCTCTTAAAATGGGGAAATCATTCTAGAAACTGGTAGTAATCATAAAAGCAGCCAACCAGGTGAATTAAGCAACCCTTTACCATCTCTTATGCACTTTATCTCTGAGGGTAATAGGCTGATTTAGGAAACATGGATCATTTGTCTCTGTTGAATCAGCTAACAGGTTTGCCTCCTTAAGGGCAAATCTCCAACTGATGTTGGCAAAATTCAGTGTGTGCCTCCCATCAAGGAGAGCCTCAAAACCTCTTCCCAGAATTAATCAATCTCTTTTAAATAAAGAAACCATTCAAGGCATAAAGCCCATAATAGAAGATTCTCAAGCTTAAATCCTCATTTTCCTTTGCACTGGACCCTGGAATACCTAAGGACCAAGGGTGGAGGCTTTCTCAGCACTGCTGAGCAATAAACAACCTGCTAACCCTGGGCCCCCCGTTGTTTCTAACCCTTATATATTTCTAACATCCATTCCCACTGGAAGAAGATTCTTGACTGTAATTGATTTATGCCGTACAGTCTTTGCTATTTCAACGGAGAAGCTAACCAATATCTTCCAGTTTTCACTTGAGGAGAAAACAATTCCCCTGGACAGTAATCCTCAGGGTTTTGCTGAGAGTCCTTATTCCTCACAAATCCTGAAGGCTCATCTGGATGACATAGAGGTCCCCAGGGGCTCTACTTTGTTGCAGTATGTGGATGATCTGCTTCTTTGCTCTCCTTCTTAAGCCTCCTCACAGAAAGATTTATCCATTTCCTAAAAGCTTTAGCCTTAAAGGTACATAAGTCCACTGAAGAAAAATTATGGTTTTCCCAAACCCATGTTCAATACTTAGGGCATCTGGTCAAAGAGCAAGGGCTATCCCTAGATCCAGACAGGCTTCCTGGTTTCCTAATTCTCACAAAATCCACAACAAAGTACCAACTTCAAGGTTTTCTTGGATAGTTGGTTAGTGCTAAAACTGGGTTCCGAATTTCTCTGTTACAGCCAAACTTCTGTATGTTTTGAACAACAACACTGACTTAATTTTATAAGAAGACCCAGAGGGCACGGCCTTTAAGGCTTTATAGGGGAGTTTGATGAGCCCACCTGCACTTGAACATCCCAAATGTCAGATTCCCCCTTTCCCTTTTGTATATGAAAAGGAAGAGGATGCCCTTGGGGTACTCAACCCAATACACAGGAACTGCCATTGATCATTATAGCCATGGGACACTGGAGCACGGGGACACTCCCTTAAGAGTCATTGTGGCCGCTGCCCTTTTGGTTAAGGCCACTGAAAACAGTGGTGGGATCCCCTTTAACCACTTTTGTGTCTCACATCATACATAGAGGCCCTCCTGAATTCTTATCACATTCAACATTTCTCAGTCAAGTCAGTCACCTCACCTCCTGTGAAGTCCTTTTGTTAATTGCTCCTCCCATAACATTTTGCATTATAATTACCTTGATACTTTTCTCCCCTCTGTTACCCAGAAAAAGACTCATGACTGTCTAACACCTTTAAACTGCCTAATGGACCATTCAAGTTCTGGCAAGTGTATGAGTTTCGTGGATATAAATATGTTTTAGTCATGATCTGTATGTTTTTGCACTGGATTGAAGCCTTTGCTTGCAGGCAAGCTACTGCCTTTTGTCTATAAAGTCCTGTTTTTAAAAAGTATCCCTACCTGGGGAACTCCTCTCAGACTTTGTAGTGAACAAGAACCCCATTTTACTGGCTAAGCACTTAACAAGTCTGCACTGTCCTGCCCGTGTTACAGCACTTTCACTGTGCCCACCATGCTCATTCCTCTGGTTTAGTCAAACACACTAATGGCATTGTTAAAACTCAATTTCAGCAAAATCTGCAGAGACCCTCAAAATATCTTGGTCAAAAGCATTGCCATTAGCCCTTCTAAACCTTATATCCTCCCCTTTGAAATGCATAAACTCTCACCCTTTGAAATAGTCAGGGACATCCAATGCACTTGGTTCCCTGCCTCTTTTGACCCACAACCCAACAATTATCTCTGATAATAGAAGAGATATTCCAATATTTCAAAGAACTAATTGCTTTAATTAAAAATGTGATTTCAGTGTTTGTTCAACCAGTGCACTTTCCCTCCTGGACAGTTACTACTGAGCCAGTCACTTCTCTTAGGGATCAGGCTGTCATCTTCCTTAGCTGGGAAAATGCCAGCTCCCCTCTTTGTGTTCTTTAAACTGTCTTTCCCCCTAACAATTTCTGAGGCTGTGTTGTTATAAAACGCAGTCTATGATAGAGCAGGTTTCCACATTCATGAAGTTAGTCTCCCTGAGACCCACCCCAGACCTCCCAAGTGACTCATGGCATCTTCTTCTTATAGAAGCCACCCTTAGAGAGTGTTTGCATCCCTTGCTGTGATTACAGCTGATTAGTTATTTCCAATGTGTTTGAACGTCACCAGACTTACATCTCACAGCAAAAGCAAGGTCAAGTTCACACACTCATCTGTAAAGGCATCATCCAGACTTAAGATGTCCCCTGAATGTGCACCTTCTTTACAATCCTCTCAGAAGCCAAGTATTTAACAGAAGTGAAGCTTGAGATTTTTCTCTTGATTCCTTATTATGGGCATTTGCTGTTCACACACAAGTGTGCAAGGGCACACGCTTACACAAGATATTAAAGTGGAGTAGTGCCTGAGGCTTGGCAATTCTTAATGGCTGAAAAGAATAGCACTGGCTATTTGCATGGGTCAGTGGCTTAACACTATGAACAGGATTTTCTGGACAGACCTGTGGGATAAAATACCCACCCGATGCCAGAATAAATGACAAAAAAGGCAAACAAGGAAAATGGACCATTTTCCATACTGACTTCCTAGGAACAGAGGTTACCAAGTCTCCTAAATTTATCTTAGAATAGTTGAAGAACCTTGGATAGTTGCTCAAGCTTAATGACCTAAAAGAAAATCAAAGTTTTGATCCTGGGCTCTCATGCTACTGTGCTACTATCTTTTTGCGTTGGCCTGTGAAAAATAAGGAGATCTCTCTGCACCTCAGTTTCCGTATCTGTGAAATCAGAGTTTCCATTAAACAACATCTCAGGTCCTTCCTAGTTTCACAATCATGGGGAAGGAATCTCTCTAAAATGGGTTTTTAACCCCTTGAGACCATGAGTCTCTACAAGGATCTGATGAAAACATGGATCTTGTCTTTGCTCATGCTTCATAAACACACAGTTCATGGACAGAGTATGAAAGGAGATTCAGAGAACCCCTGGACCCGCTGTGGGGAATGGGCTTAAAACGTTTGGCTTTAGGAAGAGATCTCTAAAGACTATCCCTCTGAAAAAGAAGCAAAAGATACAGCAGCTAGGGAAGTATGGAAATCTGAAATTTTAGTTTAGAAATAAATATAGTTATCTCGTTCTGAGCTTTCAAACAGCGAGCCATACTTCTGTATAATACATAAAAATTTAAAAGATGCAAGATATTAAAGCAAGATTCATCACTGTGATCTGCTATGAAAGCTGAATCTGAGGCCAACAGAAAGTGCAGAGTCAGACTCTGACTGATCAGGTATTATGCAAATGTCCACGGCTGTAGGGAATGAGTCCTGTGTTTTCCCCAGATGTTCCACCCAGATTCCAAAGCAGGAGGGAAGTTGGCTAAGGACCAAATCAAATTTTTATATTCCTGTAAGATAGTGCCAGGCACTCTGATCACCAGCCCCATACTGGAGGAGTCAAAGCGCCACATCATGGTAGGATAGCCCTACATTCAATCCATTGTACTGCAGGCAGCGCAAATAAACTGAGAATTAGAGCACTCAGTGACTCATGTCAGAGGTGCAAAGTGAAAGTCAACGCTTGTCCTGCATGTAACCCAGCTGCAGAAGAGTTTATAGGGCAGAATTCTCCACGCTGAGTGCTGCCACTGCTTCCTGCAAGGACAGCTCTGTGTGTGTATGTGTGTATGTGTATGTGTGTGTATGTGTGTGTGTGTGTGTAAGCGTGAATGTGCATGAGAGTGTGTGAACATGTATATGTGTGTGTGAATTTCTGTGAGAATGTGTATTGTGTGAGTGTGTGAGTGTGTGTGTGTGAAGTTGTGTAACAGTGTATGTGCATGAGAATGTGTGTGTGTATGAGTGTGTGAGTAAATGTGAAAGAATGTGTGTATATGAGTATGAATTTGTGTGACAGTGTGAGTGGGCATGTGTATGTGTGTAAGTACATGTGTAAGAATGTGTGCATGTGAGTGTGTGAGTGTGTGTGTGTTTGTGTGCATGTTCACAGCTTAAAACAATACCACCCATTCCAGGAAAACAGAAAAAGAGAAAAGGAGCCAAAGCTTCTAATTCATTTATAAATAAATGCAAGAATAATTGTCAAAATTGTAGTTGAACTAGTGATTTTGAGTTATTTCCAAGTATGTTTCCAGAGACACAGTTTACCAGAAATTTCCTGCCATCTCTTCAACCATCTCTCAGTTTGGTGTGTTTGTCTTGTTCAAATATTATTTTTCAAAGGAAAATGTTGGGGTTTAGAGATCTTTGTTCCTCTCTATTTAGCAACACTGTTATCAGCATTGAAGGTGAGGTTAACACACAGGAGTCTGTCCTCCACTAGACTATAATATACCTAAGGATCAAGGTTCTGCAGTCTTTATTGGTGTCTCCTCAGGACACTGGTCCAAAACTAGTCACACAGGTGATCATAACTGTTTGATCAATTGAATTAATTGTTGCTCTTTGGCCAAGAATGAACTGTGATGGCAAGAATCCTGGCCAAGGCGCAGAACACTAGGCTCGACTCCTTCCACTCACCAGCTACTTAGCAACTTCCTTGACTTTCCCTGACCTCAGTTTCCTTATCTGTAAAATCAAGAGTTTGAATCAAATGTGAAATGCAAGACTCATTTTGCTCTTTGCTTCTCTGAGCTTGTTACCAAGAGTACAGCCTCAGAAGGAACTCAGTCTGAGACCACCCTTTCTGATTCTTTCTTTTCATCAGAAGGGAAGTAAAGAAATGAGTGGTTCTTCAGGGTGTGTTTGGCCCTGGCTCTGTGTATCAGCTGAGGCTTCACTGTTTCTCAATGGCTTCTGATTTATGTGGAACCAAGACCAATTCAGGAGACCCACTGCCTTCTAAAGCCCCTGGAAAACTGCTCTCTGAAGGCACTGTGTCTGAAAGCTGCACTTAAAGGGCATTTTGCCTTGGGAAGAACAAGTGATTGTTGAACTCCACAGGGTAGTGAAATTGCTTCTACACAGAGCAGGTTCTAGCAAATTGCAGTCCTTGGACAGTGGGTTCCAGGGCACAAGGGCAAAGATTTATGGGCTCACTTTCTTGAGCCTACTTGCTGACAAAGCAAAGGAAGGGAAGAGGGTCAGGTGTTGAATTCAGGAGCTCTGGTATTCCCCAGGATCTGAGTGCCACTCAGAAGCCAAAGCAAGAAGTTTCGGGCGGGAAACTAGGATCATCTGTCACCAAAAGCTCTCTGTCCATGCACCCTTGGAGACACCTGCTGCTGACCTGGGCTCCGGCTCTCCCAGCTGGGTTCCCAGGATGCACTTCTACACGTCCTAAGTCTAAGAAGCAGGGGATATGGTGGGGGGCATGGAGGTCTGTCTGCATTCCCAGGATGAGGGTTTATAGCAAAAATGGGTGGCAGTCATTTCCTGTTGTTAGATCACTTACCACCACAGGACTGATGAGTAACAGCTTGTAAGAAAGGCGGGCCAGAGTCATATTGAGTTCTAAGCGAAAGGCGCCTGGGTCCCACCATGGATCCACCAGTGAGACCCTAGCCGCCCCGGTCAGGTCCTTCTCGCCTCTAAGAGGAACTGAGACACCAGTCCCGGCAGCAGGGAGTCCAAGACCAGCAGCCTACAGCTCTGTGGTACCTGGATGCCTCCCAGCAGCTCCTGGGATGGGCAAGTTGAGGGCAAGACCTCATTGTGCATGTGAGGCAATGGCTTGGTGTGATCCGCCCAGACCCTCCTGGAAGCTGGTGGCATTAGCCCTGGAGCTCAGCTCTCTGGAGTCAAGATCTAGAAAAATGACCAAAGCTAGCTGAGGGATGGAGAAGGCAATGGCATCCCACTCCAGTACACTTCCCTGGAAAATCCTATGGACAGAGGAGCCTGGTAGGCTGCAGTCCATGGGGTAGCTGGGAGTCGGACACAACTGAACGACTTCACTTTGAATTTTCACTTTCATGCATTGGAGAAGGAAATGGCAACCCACTCCAGTGTTCTTGCCTGGAGAATCCCAGGGATGGGGTAGCCTGGTGGGCTGCCGTCTATGGGGTCACACAGAGTTGGACACGACTGAAGCAACTTAGCAGCAGCAGCAGCAGCAGCAGCCAAGGGATAGGTAAGTCCCAGAGAAGGGGAGGCAGTGGAGCTGAGGCCCCATGACTTAGCAGAGGGGCAAGGGCTCTTTCTAAGCCCCCATATCAACATTCTGAGCCTTTGACCTCAAGTGGTAAACTGAGGTGACATGCAAGGTAGACGTTGGCCTCAAAGAATCTTTGATGTGCTGACGAAATCTTACTCGGCAGGAGGGTGGCGGGAGTAGAGGAAGCGATGCTCTGGTGGCTCAGTGTAATTATTTCCCAAGAGAAACGGAACGCAGTTTCCTTCAAACAGATGTGATGTCCTTGTGCCCTATAGCCTTCACTAGAGATCGGTTGCAAAGAAAACTTTCCCAAGGTGATCTGGGCTTTCGACTCTCCTTTCAAATCGTCCTGCAGAAAGCCTTTCATGTGTCTATCCAAGCACCCTGACCATGCCCTTCTCTGCTCAGCCCAGTAGTTTTAGAAGTAGTTTTTTGCTTTCAAAAGTGGCCCTTTCGAGGAGTTCCTCAGCAGACATTTCAGCATCAAGCTGTACACATGTTTATAGAACGTCACTTCAGCCATCAAACTGCTTCTGAGGCTGAAAGAAGGCGGGGTTATCTCTGTCTTGGAGTTTTGCTCACTGGCTGGGGGGGGAGGGGGGCGGGTGCTCATCCCAAAGGGGGATCAGACACGAGGAAACAGGGAACCACTCTCACTGGTTCACGAGTCCATTATGTCATGAGCGCAGAACCAGCCCCATGTCTGGGCCAAGTTCTGGTCTACAGAAGAATCAAGACGCTTGCAGAATGAAGGGAGGGGAAGACACGGGTAACAGTTACAAGAGATGAACCCTATGAGGAAGGTCAGCAGAACACGTCGGGGACCCCAGAGGAGAGATGACTGGAAAGGGTCCAGGTGGAGCCTGCAAGGATAAACACGGCTCTTTGAGGTTCTTCAACTCTAAAAGATGGCGACCCAGCTGGAGTGTGTCAAAACTGAAAAACTCGATTTCTAATATTTTCCAGAGTCCTTGATGGGAATACTCCCAATGAATTAAGCAAAGTTTAAGTCACCAGTGTGGCATCACTGAACTCAGAGTTGGGAATTCACACCTGGTAGGTAGCACCCTGTTATGTCCACCTGCAAATGCAAGGGACACAAATACCTTCAAGACGCTTGAGAAGAGGAAAATAATTAGAAGGTGATGAATGTAAGTATTTATTCTCTTTGTTTTTATTATAGTTCATTTAATTATAAATGCTTATAATTTAATGTGTACAAGTGACTGTGTTTAATAACAAGCCACCAAAATTGCTGAAAATATAACAATCAGCTCTCCAGAACACCCCCAGGTTACCCCTTCATGCACCTGGGTTCAAGCTGCCATCCTGTCTCTGGGGGATGTTATACTGTCTTCCTAACCAGGCCTCCTGCCTCCATGTAGCCACAGTAATCTTTCTAAAATGCAGTGTGGTCATGTCACCCCCTGGTTAAAACTCTCTGCTACTTCTCTTTGGTTTTTGGTTCCCTCCGTGATGTGGACCTCCTGCTTCTTCGCTGGGGTCTCCACCGTCGCTACCCCCCACCTGCCATGCACACAGCACGCGCCTCCTGGGCTCCCCTGTTCCCCGATCCCTACTGCCAGGAACACTGCCTTTGCCCCTACCGTCTTTCAGATCTCTACTTGGACATGACTGCCTTCGGGAGACTTTCCATGGCCCACCAGACCCAGAAGGGCCCCACCCCTTGTGCTCCCACAAGTCCTGGGCCCGAACTTGAGCAGCACGTGTGTGCTGGATGGTAGGTTGTGGTTTACAGCAGGGCTGAGGCAGCAGGTGTGGAGCAGACTGTTTGGCTGCGACTCTTGGCTCTGCTGCTCCCCAGCTCTGCGTCCACGGAGAAGTCGCTGCACCTCCAGAGCCTCTTTCTCTCCTATCAGTTCAGTTCAGTTCAGTTCAGGCACTCAGTCGTGTCCGACTCTTTGCGACCCCATGAATTGCAGCACGCCAGGCNTTTGGAGCCCAAAACAATAAAGTCTGACACTGTTTCCACTGTTTTCCCGTCTATTTACCATAAAGTGATGGGACTGGATGCCATGATCTTTGTTTTCTGTATGTTGAGCTTTAAGCCAACTTTTTCACTCTCCTCTTTTACTTTCATCAGGAGGCTTTTTAGTTCTTCTTCAGTTTCTGCCTTAAGGGTGGTGTCATCCGCATATCTGAGGTGACTGATATTTCTCCTGGCAATCTTGATTCCAGCTTGTGTTTCTTCAGGCAATTCCAGGCTCTACCTTGGAAGGTTATTATGAACCTTGAGCGATTTTGCTTGCATCCACTGTGTGTTTCAAACAGCCCCCAACCCACAGCAAGTGCCCCCAAGCAGTAACTCAGACTGGCCCAGGTGCCTATAGTCACCCCTTTGACAGGTCATCATGGGAACTGGGTGGTTTCTCTTCCTGCTGAGATCATAGCACTGAGTTGGGACTTAGCAGGTACTCAGTGACAGAATCAGGAAGGGAAGAAAGGGCTCCGTGTCCCCTACAGAGAGCACACCAGGTGCAGAGGCCCCGGGTGTGGTGTGCATGCAGCTGGTGGGACAGGAACATTGGTGCCAGTGGACAGTTGCAGGAGGACTTAGGTAAGGCCATGGGGCAGGATCTGCTTTCTGAGACATCACTTCTCTTCCACCGCCTCACATCTTGAGCTGCTACCAAACAACAGACACTTATTTTCTCCCAGGTGTGGAAGGCAGAAGTCCAAGACCACAGTCTGGATGGGTAGATTTCCAGAGGGGCTTTCTTCCGAACCCCTCACTGTGTCCTCATGTGACCCTGCCTGGGTGCATGTACACACGGAGAGCTCTGGTGTCTCTGCCTCTTATAATAAGGACACTAACCCTATTTGTTCAGGGCCCCATCCTATGACCTCACTTAACCTTAACTATTTACTCACAGGCCCCTTTCCCAAATATAGTCATACTGGGAGGTCAGAGCTTTGATATATGAATTTGAGGGGGGTGCAAATATTCAGTCTATAGCTCCACCTCCCTTGCCACCCCAGGCACCCCATTCCTCCATCCCCACTCTCATCCCTACCCTCCCCACGCCTCATCGCCACTGTACACAGAAGAAGGATGGATGCTGCTGTCCCAGGTGCCATCCTCTGTGTGGGGAGGTGAAGGGGCAGAAGCACTTCATCAGCTCTCCCAGTAGGACTGCTGCTCCCCATACCTCAGCTGATGGTGCCTACCTGCGTCCACTGCATCTGGAGCCTGAGAATTCAGGTTTTATTAACTGGGGACTTTGTTAGCCATGAACTGCTGAGAGATTGGGAAATTGTGATTTGACCATTCAGGTACCCAGCCTGTCAGCTAAAATCCCCTCTTGGAGGCCTGCCCATGCCTCTGCATGTTCAGGATTTTCCAGCCAGTTCCATTCTGTCAAGCAGTTATTTACAAATTAGATTTCCAGGGAATACATGGTCAGAGAATGGTAGCGTTACACATGTACATAACAACAAATTGCTTTTTTTCAATAAAAGACAAACCATTCTCCAAATAACCACTGTCATCAGGAAGCATAGGGACCTACCACCCTGTCCACCCACAACTGGGAGCATTTATCATTCTTTCTCTCCCTGATGGGAGCCGGGAATGTCTACAGAGCAAGTCACAGTAAGCCATGATCAGTGACCTCCCCTCTTAGGCTATCGTTTAACAATAGTCTTTCCCAATTATTTTCTCCATTCAAAATACCCGAGAATGTGGTAAAAATAGGAAGCATTGATTTATAGTTTCAGGAGAGCTACGGGCTTCCCAGGTGGAGCTGGTGGTAAGAAACTGCCTGTCAATGCAGGAGACGTAGAAGACTCGGATTTGATGCCTGGGTCCGGAAGATCCCTTGGAGGAGGACATGACAACCCACTCCAGTATTCTTCCCTAGAGAATCACATGGACCATGGAGCCTGGCAGGCTACAGTCCATAGAGTTGCAGAGAGTTAGACAGGCTAAAGTGACTTAGCCTGCAGGCACGAGAGCTGTGATGACTGCTTGCTCTGAAGTGTCCACTCTTTGCAGGAATTTGTTAGGTCTTAGGCGCTAGCTTTAGGCTATCATCAAATATCTAGTTACCCACCTTCCTCGTAATGGAACTTCAGTATGACTTATGTCCATCTGAAAGGACAAGGTTTGCCTGTCTGCCTGCAGCTAGGCATGGCCCTCTGAGCTCCCATCAAGGATGTGCAAGATGAAATGTGCATAGGTGGGGCCAGCGAGAGCTTCCAGAAAGGCTGCTTCATAAAAGCAAAAAGGAAGGGAGTGGCTGTCCTTCTTCCTCTTCTCTGCTCTCCAGAACATGAGTGGTATCTCCAGAACACACACAGATATTAATATCTGGGCCATGAGGTCACCTTGAGACTGAAGCAAACCATGCACTGGGCTGGTGGAGCAAGAAGACAGAGGAGCCTGGTCCCTGATGAGTACAGAGTGGCCACTCCAGCCCTTAGCTGCCAGCACTGACACCTTTAGGAAGAGAGAACCAGCCCTTATCTCATTTGAGCCCCTAAGAATCTGGGTGTTCAGTCATAGGCAGTCAAACCCACCCCTAACCAGAGCCATGCTCTGCATACCTCCTCTATGCAATCAGAGACACTTGGACATCAGAAACCCACAGTTCATCCAAATGTAGCACCTTGTTATTCTATTATCACTTCATTTAAGAGCTACCTGTTAAGGTTCTGTTTTCTATGCCCCATGAAAGTAAGTCTGTCCCCTAAGGCTCCTAGTGCAGTTTAGGATGTAAACTCAGACTCGACTTTATTCCAGTATAAGGCAACAGGTCCCAAACAGAATGAATGTTACCTGTTAGAAACTTGTCGATGTCAAAGTATCAGAACTGGACACTGCTTGGTCTTTTCTTCCTTTTGAAGGGCTCAGGATAGAAATTTGGAAAAAATGTGACAGAGAAAGGTGTGTGTGTGTGTGTGTGTGTGTGTGTGTGTGTGTGTGTTAGAGGAAGGAAGAGAGAGAGAAACAGGAGAAAAGCATGAGACTCCAAAGAAATACAACCAAATTCACGTCTACGATCAAAAGCACCATGGTTCTTACTAACATTAACAGTTCAGTGCTAACTCATCTGCACTTAAGGGCTGTTAAAACTCTAACCACCATAGCAAAAAATTTAGCATAACAGCTCAATTCCATAAAATTTTATTATTTTCAATAAAATGAAATGTTAAGTGTATAACTAGAAGTGATTGAGTTTTTATGTTTATGTAAGACTTTTCACATAATTAGACTCACCAATATATAAACTTCCATTTTCAACACAGCTTCAAGTTTGGGTGTAAAAAGAGTAATCACCATAATCTTAAGACATATCTATACAATTCTAGGAAACACTCGAAAAACTACGAATGCCCCAGTTTAAAAAAAAATGTCACTTTCATATTCCTTTGATGATGCCTATTACTGAATTCACATATTTCAGTAAGCATCATACAAAATAATATTGCAATAGCAAGTATAGGACCATCTAACACACGAGTGTAGGTCAGAGTCAGTAATCAAATAGACCACACACTTACCCTGAAATTCCACAGTATTTTTCAACAGCGTGTTAATGGCCTCTGCCTGCAAGAGTGTGAGGCACATGCTCTTTTTTCCAAAAGTCAAAATGACAATAATTAAACCAGGCAGCTGCTGCCCCCCGTAATGTGACAACCTCTCCCTGCTCCCTGGAACTTGCTGGAATCCCTCTGCTTGAGCTCCTCTCATTCGAATTCACTGTGCTCTTCCTGTGCCCCAGCATCTGGGTGAGCTTCCATCTTTCAGCTGAATTATTCAGATGTTTTCCCACAACGGCACTAGCCGTGCTCGTATAACTAGTTTCTAAATCAACAGTGAATTACATTATTGACAATCTGAGAGGATTAATTAAGAAATCTGTCAGGAATGACGCTATGAGAGCTGGCTCCTTTTCAAGTCAGATCCGCAGTCTTTGAGATAGAATCATACCTGATGTGATTGCAGAAGTGGAAGGGTGGGCTATGACACCAGGTCTGGGGGTGGAGACAGCCCCCTGGGCTGAAAGGCAGTGCGAGGGTCGGCCGAAGGCAGAACACTGTGCCTGCACACACGTGCGTGCGCGCACACACACACAAACACCGTTGCTGGCTGGCTTACATCAACTAACTGAAGTGGGGCTGCGAAAAAATATGCTATGTAAGGTAAAACACTCTTCAACATGTATGTATCGTGGTTTATCCTGTGCACAGATTCTGGTATACAGAAACATCATTAATGAGTCGGATGCTAATTTGCCTTTTTGAACGCCTGATCCCAACATCTGGGGTTTCAAGGCCTCCAAAATAAGCCACCCAGGAAGCTTCCTTTGGCACCTTGCTATGAGAAAGCAACTTGTCTATCTCTATTTTTTTTTTCCTTTCCATATAGCCTTATAATCAAACCCTAGCATATAAAACACATAAATTAATAATCAAAATATAACACTATTTCACTGTCTAAATTAATGAATTAAATTTGAGAAAGTTTGAGAGTCTGCTATTAATAGATAAAGCAGCCATGTTTCTGCAAATTTGCAGTAGATACCATATAGGATGGAAAGCCTGAAGTCCTACATTCGAGGTAGAGATCAGTCCCTGTTGAACTGCGTGGCCTGGAGCCTGTCTCATCTCCCCCAAGGCTTTGTGTTTTCACCTGGAATGATCCCTGCTCCGCAGGCTGCCGTGGGGTGAGATCCAAGTGGGGAAGTACGTTGGAAGCTTTCTGAGCATGTCTGCTACCCAAAACACAACTGCACTCTCTCGTCTTGTATCGCCTTCGAAACAGCCTTTCCAAAAGCACTGTCTCTGCTTTAAAGAACCCTGAGGCACCCAGAGCTAAGGAAATATTCCCAAAGCGCAGAGTTCTCAGAAGGTGAACTCACCCCCACACCCCAGTCACTGGACTCCCCGCTGAGGCCAGTGCCCAGGGCAGGGTAGGTGGGTGGGAACTGAGTTCCTGTGGGTAAGTGAGAGTCTC
>SJYA01001702.1:679483-797179 GCA_006410615.1 Neotragus moschatus | reverse complement strand
GAGGGCTTGTGGGCCACGGGCTTGGGGGCTGGGGGGTGGGAGGCTAGGGAAGGAGGTGTTCCCGGAGCCTCCTCTGGGGAGGAAAGCGCAGGAAGCAGCGAGATGCGCCAATACAACCTGTGTCTAGGGCCACGGGGAGCCAATGACCAGGGTCCACGCCAGAGGGGCCAGGCAGGCGGTGAAAGACTGATGGGGACAGTACTACTGGCCGTGAGAGCCACGGCCACAGCCACTGGCACCTGCTGAGGGTGAGCCACGGCTGGCCCTGCTGGAGGTCCTGCCCATGCATCGATTAACCTCATGCTTGCTTCACCAGGTGACAGAGGAAGCAACAGAGGCTCAGAGGGCTTTGTGACTTGGTTGCGAAGTGGACTTGGAGAGTCTGAGGAATAAGTGAGGGAGGTTTCCCCTTTCCAGAACCCTCCATGAAGCTCTCTCTGCCCACGGAGTAGCCTCAGACGTGCCTGAGAACCATCAGAGAGACAGTTGTCCCATTCGCAGTGAAGTTCACACGACCTGGGCTTTCCAGGCGGGAGCCCACTTTCCTGGGACTTTGCAAAGACATTTCCTACATCTCGTCTCTTCTTCCAGACTTGGCAGTTCCAGGAGCCTCAGGAGCTGGAGTCCGTTTTGTGACCTAGTGTTCCCCGAGGTCCTCATGAGTCATGAGACAGAGCCTAGGACAAAAGAGAATGAAGTGTGCTTGCACACAAACACACACAGACACTCACACGCACACACAGAGAGAATAGAGCAGTGTGTGCTATGCCGGCATGCTTGGATTCCAGGAGTGATTATTATTTTCTCACTAACTCTCCATATTTTCAAACGTCCTACAGTGACCACTTATCATTTCTGTAATCAGAAATAAAATCATCGTTTTTCAAAAACGATATGTAACTACAACAAGCTAATAGAAAGCCATGGTTTCTGAGCCCCAGAGATGGCAAAGCTGGGAAGCACAACTTTAAAAGAACAACTTAAAAAGACTGGCTAGCTCTCTTGGCGGAGCATGAGATTCTTTAAAACCACAGGGTCATCAAGTCCCAGGCCTTGACACATCTTAATCGTTATACTTTGGGTAAATCACCTATAACCTTCCCAAACCTCATTCTGCCATTGACACAAAGGAGTCACAATGTCTTCTCAATAACCTCACTGAATTTCTCAAAGGACAAACCAATTATGTAAGTGCTTTGTACAATCTAAGGGTGCCCATATGGTCACTACTCCTGCTGATCCCGTAATGCTAGGATTCGCATGTGTACTCATATTCCTATTATTGATGTATTACTGAGGACACTCAGGAACAAAATATAGTTAAACTTTTTCTTTATATGAAAATCTGAACAAAGATGCTATTCATTCTTTGAGGGCTGTTATATTGGGAATGAAAATAAAGTAAGCCCCATCTGCATATCTGAATTTTACTGATACTCGTTGTTGTTCAGCTGCTTAGTCGAGTCCGACTCTTTGAAACCCCCATAGACTGCCACACGCCAGGCTTCCCTGTCTTTCACCATCTCTCCTGGAGTTTGTTCAAATTCATGCCCATTGACACTCATTAGCCTATTGATAGGGATTCAACTGCTTAAAACCAATCAATTAAATGAAAACCTTAATCAGGGATCCGGAGAGAAAGGAAATAGTTTCCTCATACCATTCCTCCCAGTTTTAGGATGAAAAAAATCTGTATCCTTTAGCCCAGATGGGAGGTCTTTGTGCAGGAACAAAATCTGATGGTAAGGAGTCTTTTCCCCACGGCAGTTGTCCTTGGTCCTGATGCTCTCTTTGATCTATCCAAGTGAAAAATATCTACCCTTAGCAAGGGTAACCCTTCTCAGAAAAACTACAAATGTCCATTTCAAATAACGATGGTCTTATATATTATGCATTATTTACACATAAACCTAAAGTATAAAATATTTTTAACCCTACACTCAAAACATGGAACAAAACATATTATGCAGACTCTTTTTAATTTAGGACCAAAAAATGCCTTTCTAGTTATGGGATCTTCCCATTTCAGATATTTCTTAAAGACAAGAGACTTGCTATTAAGTACTATTGATGATACTAGTAGTGTTTGCATGGTTGTCAATTTCATTAATCTTTCAAATTAGGTATTCATAATGGGTTAATGAAAGCACAACACTTCATTACTTTATTCAATGTAATTTTTGTGGATATTCTGTTTAGCTGATCATGTTAAAGTCTCTTGTCTTAACAGCTGTTAAGAAACATTATGCTTTCCAAGATCATTAGGGGTGTGTGAATATCAAACAGCAGGAATAACAATCCTCAACTGGCCCTGAACTGTGATCAGCGGACATTAGGCGGTTTCCACTTGTGAAGGACTAAGCCCCTTGAATGTTTGATACAAAACCTTGAAATTCACAAAGCTGACGGAGAGCTTGAGAATTACTTTAATTTTTAAAAAGTGATAAATTGAATCATGGTTTAGGAAATAGTCACTCCCCCTCCTTCTTGAAATAGAGCGTACTTTTTTACCCTACAGACTAGGGGACTGGCCAGCTACTCGTTCTGCCAATAGGATGTGAGCAAACAGGAGCAAAGGTGTTAAACATGCGTGCCTGGTTAGTTTGTTTGTCTGGGGTCTTTTTGTGCTCCTGCGATGCAGTGTGAGGGGAACATGGCCCAGATAGTCCCTCCCCTTTAGTGTGGCCTCCTCAGAGCACGCCTGAACCTGACCGGAGCCTGGAACAAAGGCTGGCCAAGCTAGTAAGATCAACGGAACCTCAGTCAACCCATGGACCCACGTCTGCAGCCCATCAGTGTTTGCCACCAGCCACTGCGATTTTAAAGCTGTTTGTTACAGCATTATTAGAACAACAAAGGAACGACACGATGGCAAAACTGTTTAACGACTCTGTTTAACCATTCATTGTGGCAACAGGACCACGTACCATTCTGAGGTTGGATCTCTGAACAGTACGAAATGTCTGGTTCATGAAATCTGGGCACTGATACCAGATTATTTTGGGTAAATAACTTAATCTCATGTGTGCCTCAGTCTCTCATTCATTCATTTATTCAGTCAGGCGTTCAAACACTCATATAACATATATTTTGAAAGTTCTTTCCATTTTCCAGACGCTAAGCCGACTGCTGAAAACAGAATGAGGAATGAAATACATAAGATGTGTTTAACTCAAGGGAATTACATTCTGTAAAATGGGTAGAATCCCCACTACCACCTGTCTACCAACTTCATGAGACTTGGACGAATGAAATCAGATTATGGACGTGAATGTGCATTGAAAGCCAAGAGCAAATATTAGAAAATGTTATTTAGAATTTCAGGATTTGCATTAGTTAAAAATCTTGACCAAATTTTTAAAGGTCCATGAATCTTACCTACAGCTTACCTTACTTTACAAAGAGTCATACCTACAGCTTTGAAGCCGGTATCTTATCGTATATGTGTGTGCTAAGTCACTTCAGTCTTGTCCAACTCTTTGCAACCCCATGGACTGTTGCAAAGCATGCCAGGCTTCCCTGTCCTTCACTGTCTCCCAGAGTTTGCTCAGACTCATGTACGTTGAGTCGATAAGGCCATCCAGCCATCTCTTCCTCTGTCATCCCATTCTCCTCCCAGCATCAGGGTCTTTTCAAACNAGTCTTGTCCAACTCTTTGCAACCCCATGGACTGTTGCAAAGCATGCCAGGCTTCCCTGTCCTTCACTGTCTCCCAGAGTTTGCTCAGACTCATGTACGTTGAGTCGATAAGGCCATCCAGCCATCTCTTCCTCTGTCATCCCATTCTCCTCCCAGCATCAGGGTCTTTTCAAACGAGTATTGGAGTTTCAGCTTCAGCATCAGTCCTTCCAATGAATATTCAGGACTAATTTCCTTTAGGATGGACTGGTTTGATCTCCTTGCAGTCCATGGGACTCACAAGAGTTTTCTCCAGCACCACAATTTGAAAGCATCAAATTTTCAGTTCTCAGCCTTCTTTATGGTCTGAGCCTTACATCCATACATGACTACTGGAAAAACCATAGCTTTGACTATACAGACCTTTGTCAGTGAAACCAAACTAATTAAAAGTGGTCTCTGCTCTTTTCTGCTAGTACCACCCCTGATCTTTATAACTCTGAGGTTTCTTATTGTATCCCCCCTTTCACAGGTGAGGAAATAGAAACTCAGAAATTCACTTACTCAAGGTTCTGTTTCCAGTAAAAGAAAA
Source organism: Neotragus moschatus (assembly GCA_006410615.1). Taxonomy (NCBI): domain Eukaryota; kingdom Metazoa; phylum Chordata; class Mammalia; order Artiodactyla; family Bovidae; genus Neotragus; species Neotragus moschatus. Next base: position 792,969 of record SJYA01001702.1, on the reverse strand, counting down.
AAAAATCTAAACTAAAATCCAAATTCAGATCCATTTGCAAAACATTTATCCTTCGCATCAAAGTTCACCATTTTTTAACTTAAAAAAAAAAGCACACATTTTAATAAAGGAAGGTCAGTAATTACAAGGAGTTTTCTGGGGATAAACTCAGCTGATCCCACTGCGAAAATCCACAAATACTAAAAGAAAATTGGGAAATGGCAACTAGGAGTTTCATCTACCTTTTTTTCAGCTCTGTCATGTTTCCTATGCTGATAAAAAACCTTGCACGCACATCCTTTAAAAAGCAAATCAAAAGGCCCTTTGTTAGGTCTGAAAACAGCCCAAGATTTTGTCATCCCCTCTCAGAGCCCTAAAAACTCCATCCACAGCTGCCTGGAGAGTATCTTTCAGTTATCTCAATTTAGTAAGAAGCACAAATCTCAGTAAGCTACGGAAAGCGTGATTTAAACAAGCAAGCCCAGTGAAGACTTTTTTTCTTTAATAAAAAGGTAGCTTCGGTAAAGGACCAGAAGTTATCAGAGCCGCCACTGAGAGCATGTTCCTTGAAGCTCCAAGAGGAGGTGGGCTGGAAGCCGTGCTATGAAGACCACGGCCAAACTCAGCCTGGATGTTAAACATGAAAGAGCATCGCAATCCTGACAACTGTCTGGATGTGTCCCTTGACAGCAGTCACCTCTTAGCAGAGGATGGTTGGACCCAAGCTACACTCTCCCCAAAGGAGCCCACAGTGAGAGCTACCAGCTCACTCAAGTGCCCACACATCTGCGGTGGCAAAAGAAGTCATTTTCCGCATCAACTCAAATAGGAAAAAGGGTAAGAACATGGTGCTTCCACAGCTCCACAGCAGGACACCCGGTAGGGTGTGAATGGGGGAGGTTCAGCCCCACTAGCCCCCATTTGCATCAAACTCTCTCAAGACCCCCTATCTCACATGTGCCGGGACGAGCCAACACATGGCATGTGAGACCTCAGAGGGGAGCCCCTCCTGTGTGCTCTTGCATCAGGAAAGCTGTCTGCCCCCAGATCTCATGTTCAGTGGGAATGCCTCACGGAGCCAGGCCATCCCCTTCATGCCTTCAAACACAGCCCAGTTGCGTTTGCTAGTTTCCGCTTCTTGTTCAGCTCATCAGGAAAGGCCTGCTGCCGTGGGGGCACCTGCCACAGCCTGGCTGCTCGGCTGCGCCCAGCCCCTGCCCTCACCTCCCTCCTGGTGGAACCCACTTGCTGGGGTGAACATCTGTCCTTCCCTCTTTCACTTCAAAGAGCCACGCTAGAAGCTTCATGGTGAAAAGACAGGGAAAGTTTTCCTGGGAGAAAGGGGGAAACAAAATGTTGTTCAAACCCATATAGTGGAAGGAATATGGGCTCTGACATCAGACCAACCTGGGCACAACTTCCAGCCCAAGACCTCTGCTGTCTGGTGGCCCTGGAGCCTTGGGTCCTCCTGTACAAAGCCAGAGAGCTAAGGGAGAGAGTGTGGGCCATGCCTGGATGTAACAAGTATTAAGTATTTTAAACGCTGTCAGGTCACAGAGGGGAGGCTTGTTTTAAGCAGCTTAAAAGACAACCAGCACTCACCATGTGCTTTTCATGGGCCTGGCATTGACCTTATTTCATTTAACCTGCTCAACAATCCTCTGCTGTCAGTGTGGTCGTTACCCCCATTTTCCAGAAGGCGATGCTACAGTCCTCCTCGGGGAAGTCTGCTAGGTGAGCCCACCCCTGAGTCCAGGGAAGCCGAGCTCTTCCCTGCTGGTGGGGACAGAGGAGCTGGGAGACAGGGGCTGGGGCATCCATGCTCGCAGGAGACCCTGGGGGACCGAGTGAGGACCAGGGAGGTGCGAGGGGAAAGGCATGCGGAGGGGGGCAGTGGGGGCAGTGGGGGCGGCGGAGACGGCTGGGCCGCTCTCCCTTGGCTGCCAGGGACCTGGCTCTGAGCCTCGCGGACTCTGAACTCCAAACTTGAAGCTGGTCCTCAATGCCAGGAGGGGAGAAACTGCTTTACTCGACAATGTATAGGCTCAAAGCAGCACTTTAAATATGAAGATCTTTCGTGCGGGAGCCTTCCTGCTTGCCCTGTTGTTCTGCCGCTGAGTCATATCCAACTCTTGCCCTGAGCACTTGCAAATGTTAAGGTCTGTAGGTTCCAGCTTCTCCAAGAGCTCATGCTATGTGTTCAGTTGTGCCCAGTTCTTTGTGACTCTATGGACCATAGCCCACCAGGCTCCTCTGTCCTTGGGATTTCCAAGGCAAGAGTTCAGTTCAGTTCAGTTGCTCAGTCGTGTCCGACTCTTTGCGACCCCATGAATCGCAGCACGCCANCTTCTTAATATCTTCTGCTTCTGTTAGGTCCATACCATTTCTGTCCTTTATCGAGCCCATCTTTGCATGAAATGTTCCCTTGGTATCTCTAATTTTCTTGAAGAGATCTCTAGTCTTTCCCATTCTGTTGTTTTCCTCTATTTCTTTGCATTGATTGCTGAAGAAGGCAAGAGTACTGGAGTGGATTGCCATTTCCTTCTCCAGGGGATCTTCATGACCCAGGGACCTAACCCGTGTCTCCCATGTCTCCTGCACTGCAGGCAAGGTTTTTACCCACTGAGCCGTCAGGGAAGCTCTCCAAGAGCCCGGGCACTTGGTCTTCCTCCACTGCATGTCTTTCCTAAAGCACTCGCCTCACTTTACTAATCGAAAGAATACCCTTCAGGAAGGCTGAGTTCCCAGAGGGACCCTAGTATTCATTCTATTGTTGCAAATATCTCTCCACTCATCTTGGCTTGAAGACAGGACAGCTACTTCCTTTGGTACAATATATAGGAGCACACATCAGAGGAAAGAGAAAATGAATCCAACACCACCCACAGAGAGAAATGAGCACCATGATCGACAACAGTGGAATTTTTTTCGTGCANTTGTTGCAAATATCTCTCCACTCATCTTGGCTTGAAGACAGGACAGCTACTTCCTTTGGTACAATATATAGGAGCACACATCAGAGGAAAGAGAAAATGAATCCAACACCACCCACAGAGAGAAATGAGCACCATGATCGACAACAGTGGAATTTTTTTCGTGCACTGATAAACAGGAAAGGAGTCTGGGTTTCAAAAATCCACTGATTTCCTTGCTTAGCCTAGGTTGTGTATGGAAGAAAACAAAAATAATTCTGGACTCCGAAAAAAGGTGGAATATTTCTGCACTCAACACTGGGCCAGCCTGGCTCAGCCCCAGACACAAAGAATCCTCGTGTCCCTTTTTAAATAAAAATAAATAAAAGAAAGTGGCTCAATCCTGCTGGGAGTGTCAACAACACATTACAGTGGAGTGGGGAGGGGGTGGGTGGGTGAGTGGTGCGAAGTGTTTCGCAATCCCTAACAGCAGCCCTGTTGTGAAGCCAACAGCTGGAGGAAAACACAGGTGTGTGTTAACACAGCCTGGCTCTTCTCACTGCCCTGCCCGCTGGTTCAGGGGGATGCTGGCCTGACCTCAGGGTCACAGCTGACCACAGAGCGAGGAGGCAGGCATGGGGAACAGCTGCACCCAAGCAACTGCCCCTGTGAGGGTCACAGCCCTGCCAACTCCCCCCCAACCACCACCACAACTCTCCAGGTCTCCTACCCCAGCAGCTCTTGATCCACCCACAGGCCAGCTCCCAGCCCAGAACCGGGTTCAAAGCTCTTTCACGAGATTGCAGCTTGTCACTGAAAGGCTAACGATTGAGAATGGACACGGCTTCTTGAGGAGCTCTGGGAAGTCCCATGCCCAAGTCCTGGCCAGGCTCTGAGGCTCAGGTGGGTCAGCGTCTCTGAGTCCCAGCCCTTAACGTAGCTGAGAAGAATCTAGACAGCAGGTTTAAACATCTCTGAGAAGCAGCCAGAGAAGAACCACGGCATTCCAATATCTTTCAGCAGGGGCCCGGGCACCTGGGCCTAAAGAACGTGGAGGATTTCAAGGATCTGCAGCTCTTCTGTGACCCCACAAAGGACGACAGAGAAGGGATGTGCCCCACCCCACCCCACCCCAGCTTGGTTACCTCCTCCCACCAAAGAGACCTTTAGGAGATCTTGCAGAGGTTTCATGGTTCAGGAGTATAGAATTTTTTTCCAAGTGAACTTTAGTCTAAGGGATCAAAAGAGTTGGTAGAAGTGACTGGCATCTTCGTGATCATTTTTTTATGTGGAAGACTATTTCCATGAAATTATACAAATTTTAAAAGATGAGACCCTGGCAGTCTTGAATATGTTGCTGTTGTTCATTTCCCTGCGCCTCTGGTGAAGCCCCGGCTTCTTCCCTTTAATGCAAAGTTTTTAGAGCCAGATGCATCCACGGGTCCACAGGGCTTCTGAAATCGTGTGTGTTTACTCTTCGCCTGGAAACAGAGCTACCACAGCTCTCTTCAGCAGCAAAAATAGGCTAAAAGCTACTGTGATGGGCCACCTCCCCAGTACCCGGGGAATGAAGCACCTGTCTGTTGAAGGCGGACCGCCCCTCACCCGTCTTCTCTTTTAGGGATGGACCCATGAGGACTGAACACATCCCCACATCCCCATCTCAACTCTCTATCTGCTTTCCCTCCCCATCATCTCTAGGGCTCCTTTTTCTGAAAATAGATGCCTGGACTGAACACAGGGCCCAGAGGTGGGGGAGTGAGGAAAGTCCCAGGGTGCCCAGTGGTCGGAGGTGGCATCTCCTGGGCTGCCCTCCCTTCCAGGGGCCCCTTCAGGCCACCTCCACACCACCCCAGGCTTTCCCTGAGTCGGAGAGAAGGCAGCACCAGCCTTCCCCTTCATTAACGTCCATGTGGAAGAGGTGTTTCCTGAGCACCTGCTGCAGACCTGGGCTAACTTACTGGCCGCCCCTGCTCAACCCACACCGGCAGCCAAGGACTCAGATATAGAATGATGAGAAGACCCAAGAGCTGGGCTTCCCTGCTGGCTCTGTGATAAAGAATCTGCCTGCCAAAGCAAGAGAGACAGGTTTGATCCTTGGTCCCGGAAGATCTCACATGCTGCAGGGTCGCTAAGCCCAGGCACCACACCACGGAAGCCCGCCTGCTCCAGAGCCCAGGCCCTGCAACAAGAGAAGCCTGAACATCACAACTAGAGAGAAGACCCGCTCCTCGCAGCTAAAGAAAAAGCCCCTGCAGCAAGGAAGACCCAGCACAGCCAAAAAACGAATAAAATTATCTTTAAAAAACCCAGGAGCTGCCATTCGGATACACGAACTTGCAACCACGTTCCAGCTCGAGGTCAGTCCTGAGAAGCCCTTTGCGAGTTTCCTGCTCTCGCGCGGCTGCACCAGGTCCAGAGGGCGCTGGCCCTGGCTCTGGCCTCCTGCCACACCGGGCGGCCCTGGGAGAGCGCGCAGGAAGGCCCAGACGGCGCCCTGTGCTGTGGCCAGGAGTGGGCTTACGTGGATCCTCACGCTGCCACCTAACTAAATGCGAGCTGTGTGACCCTATCTCAGTGGCTGAACCTCTCTGACCTCGCTTTCCTCATGTGTAAAAACGAGGATCGTTCTGTATTCCTCCGAGGGTTGTTGTGAGGATTAAAGGGAATAATTAGGTAAGGCACATAACCCAGGTGTTCAGCACCCAGGACAATGTGATGGTACCTTGTTCTAGCACCCCGGCATCGGGATACAGAGTGGACAGGCATTGCCACTCGGCACCTGACCACAGGTCCCTGATCCAAACCAGTGAGTGCGGTGCACTGAAATAAACAGGGAGCCAGAACGGGCCTCACACTAGGTAACAATGCAAAGCTGGTTTGGTTATGACAAGACAGTTATCTTATGGTGCCAGCAACAGCTGGGGCTCTTGGCCGGCAGACAGGCGGGCCCTGAAATCAGGGGAGTTCATAAATGATGCATCAAGAGCAGAGAGCCGCAAGCTAGAGCCTCAGATCAAGAACATCTATGCAGACAGAAAGACTTCGCAGAGAAGGCAGTCCAGCCATGCAGGTGCCCCCACCACTTAGGCTGGGACAGTGTGCCCCACACAGCTCTGCCCCAAGGCTGTGGCTGTGGTTTGCACAGCAGAAGACATCCATGTTGTTGCTGCTAAGTTGCTTCAGTCGTGTCCAACTCCGTGCAACCCCGTAGACGGCAGCCCATCAGGCTCCCCTGTCCCTGGGATTCTCCAGGCAAGAACACTGGAGTGGGTTGCCATTTCCTTCTCCAATGCAGGAAAGTGAAAATTGAAAGTGAAGTTGTTCAGTCATGTCCCACTCTTAGCAACCCCATGGACTGCGTCCCACCAGGCTCCTCCGTCCAGGGGATTTTCCAGGCAAGAGTGCTGGAGTGGGGTGCCATTGCCTTCTCCAAAGACATCCATGGCGACCTTTAAATACGCAATGTTTTATGGAATAAAAATATCACGTGATCCCATCGGCAGTGCTCTTTATTCTACTATTAAGGGGATGTCAGGTGACTCCCAGGTGGCTCAGTGGTAAAGAATCCACCTGCCTGAAGACAGGCAGAAGACAGCAGTCTGATCCCTGGCTTGGGAAGATCCCCTGGAGGAAGGCATAGCAACCCACTCCAGCATTCTTGCCTGGAGAATCCCATGGACAGAGGAGCCTGGGGACCTACAGTCCATGGGGTCAAAGAGAGTCGGACATGACTTAGCAACTAAACCACCACCACCAGGGGATGTGAGAAAGGAAAGGGAAAATCCCACCTCCAGCTCCTAAACCTGAGCCTCTCCTGGTGGTTAGGGCGGGTCCCCAGCAGCCAGCTCAGGCACCTGGGGTCCTGGCTCAGCTCCCCAGGCTGGAGGTCCTCCAGAGTCGGTGATCAGCAGAGCCTGTGTGCTCTCTAGTTCAGAGGACACCGTGCGGGGAAAGGGGAGACCCGGGCCCAGCGTTCTTTCCCTGTGGACCTTTCCTCTTCTTGCCTTCACCCAACTCCAGAACCTTCATCATTCCAGCAGTTTTGGTCTCATCGGTGAGGAGGGGATGCGCCCAGCACATGGGAGGCAAAAGGATATTGAAAATAGCTCCTCCGGCCTGTGTGCTGTCGGCTCCCAGCATCCCTCCGCCTTCAGATCCGGTCTATGAGATGCTCCGCAGATGCTCGGTGATCCACGAGGAGAATCCTGATCCAGTAGGAGATCCATGATCCTCTAGGGGGTTCACCATCCACTAGGTGATCCACAAGATGCTAGGTGTTCAGAAACCCAGTGAACGATACATGAGCCACAGGTTGATCCTTCAAAGAGCTTTATAGTCATGCTCATGGGCTTGGGGGTGTAGACAGAGGAATGAAATCTTGCTCCACCGCTGTACCAGCTGTGTGACCTGTGGAAGTCGTTTAACCCTTCATGCCTCGCTTTTCTTGCTGTAAAACAGGGGGAATAAACTGCTTGACAGGGTTTCAACAGGGAGTGAATGAACTAATATCAGTAAAGTGCTTAAGCAAGGCTGGCATGGAGGAGGCATCATAAGATTTGTTATCTTTTTGGTGCCGGTTTCAAAGTGAAAGGAAACTCCAAGTTTCAAAGACATACGTGCAAACTCTTAATGCAAATTATTTTTATTATTGAGAGTGGGAAGGGGTGTATAAAGTACCATAATAAACGATACATTTATCAGATAAGAATTCTCCCTGGGAAAAGATGCTGTAATAAGGGAAGGTAACAAGTGGTTCTAAGAACATATCTGCTCTGGTGCACAGTCCTTTCACACAACTATTTTGGGTGAGGTGATGTCACTTCTTGAGTAAGGAAGCAAATATTATAAGCCTTGGAAGTTATTTGGAAAATCCAGGGTAAACCACCAGAAGATGAAATTTCCCATGGGCTAAACCAACAGGAAGTTTCAATCAGTCTTGAATTTCCTCATAAAATGATTGAAAATGCCCTTTGTTCCTATTCCCCTTTGCTACCAATTTAAAAGAAAGAAAACTGGGTCATGCATTCAACATGAGAATGAAAGAGGTTACAAAACAAGCCCAGGGTAAAAAGAGAAGTTTTCTGACAGCCGGCATGGCCTCTCCAACCCTAAGTGGTTTATAAAAGGAGCACAGTTCTGTCTAGGGTGGGCAATTATTTTGCAGGCCCAACCCGCGAAGACTTTGTTTCAAAAAGGAGCAGTCTGTAGGAAAGCAGTTTACCCAGCGAAGACCGCAGAACCCAAATGTGTTCAGAGCTCACGCTTTTCGTTCCAGGCAGAGGGGGGTTGGAGATGGTTATCTTTGGAAGTGTGGTCAGTGGTCAGCGTCGCAGGGCTGCACACCCATGGGCGTGCTGTTCAAGGCTCTGCTAACCCCTGAAAGAGCCCCACGAGCAGAAAAGCAGAAACAGCAGTTACTTTCACGGGTGTCGCTCAGTCGCCACCTTAACTGCCATGCCTGCTGGCGAGAAAGACAGAGGGGCTGTCAGTCTGCTTTGCGAGCTGCCCACCAACCTGCAAAGTAAAGCGGTAAGATCAGCCATCCCTCTCCCAACAGGCAGACGACGGTCTGCAGCAACTCATGTCCACCCCCTGGATAGGCTGTTCTGTCTCCAAAATGCAGTTGATTTGTTTTGTTTATTGTCAATTGATTCATGATTGCTTTACACTGTCGTACACCAACAAGAGCGAACCATGGGTGTACATGTGTCCCCTCCCTTTTGGATCTCCTTCTCACATCCACCCATTCCCACCCCTCCGGGTTATCACGGAGCCCTCCCACTGAAAGCGCCAGCTCTTTCACCCGTGTCAGGTCTGTGTCCTGAAATCCCCCCATGCCTTTTTCCAGGCTCCTTGAGGGGCTGGTGGCCCTCCACCCTGACTTCTCAGAGACAACATTCTACCTTCACCTGTTATTTGTGATGTTGTTTTTCTTTTCGCAAAATGTTTATCAAGTGTGGACCCAAGGTTCACGCTCAGTGTTCTAAAATCAGAAGCTGCATATTGCAAACTTCAGAAACATAATGAAGTAGTAGATTTAATTCCTGACAAAATGGTGTTCTTGATCAGAGGAGACCATCTCTGGGGGCCAAAGTCAAGTCGCTGCCAAATTCTCCATATGTCTTGGTGGATGGAGACAGTCTACACATGTGTGTCAAATTGCCTACTTAGAACATGTATTACATATATGATGCACAAGCATGTAGATATGTAGATTGTCTTTGATTCAAATTTATCTTTTCCAAATTACATTAGGGCCCATACTAAAGGGAAATGAGCATTATCACTCTTAATCTTGTAGACGAATGAGAAGCTATTAAGCTCTATGCGCAGCTTTCTTTTTCCTTTAGCTGTTTTATTTGTGCTTACTATTATCAGAGGCCATATAATGAACTTTTCAACATGGCAGGCCCATTTTTTAACATGGTGATGACTACAATTGAAGCTGGCTGCTTCAGACCTTCCTGATAAATTAGAACAAATGTATGGCTTCAGGGCAGGTGAGGGAGAGTCATTTAGAAAGAGAATAAAAAAGGCCCTCACACAATCCTAAAATATGAAGGGGTTGGGGACTGAGCATTCCATCAAAACTTCTAAGATGCAAGTTTTCCTGAAGAACGTCCCTCCAGGACAACAGTAAGTTTCCACAGAATGACCAGATCCATACACTGTCAGATGAATCCTTGGGTACCAGATGCTGCCAGGTCAGAAAGGGAGATGGAGTGGAGGCGATGGAGGAGGCTAGAGGGACTGACACCAGAGGAGAGAGAGGAGGCAGGACTGAAGAGCACATCCTTGTCACGATGTAAATTAGCCACAATCGTGGGTATAAGCAATTCACAACTGTGGATGAATGTGAAGCAACACTAACCAGGAAGAACAGGAAGAAAGAGGAAATTGAGACTCCTAAATAAGCATTTGATAAGCATTTCATGAATGCTTTCCCTAGAAAGGGGGATGGGGGGTGGGAAACATGAGCCTTAAAAAAAAAAGAGAGACTCAGATAAAAAAAAAATTTTTTTTAAACATCAAAAAACTCCCAACAGCCTCCATCCCTTTACACTGTTACTCAGGCCCCTCACTGATATCGGCCTTTTTATTTCAATGTCATCTGTCATCATTCTTTTTTCTTTCTCTTTGATTCAGAGATTAGCCGAGCACATTAATACACATGTTTCCCACTTCCTGCCCACACACTTTTATCTGAACTTCTTCAAGGCCTCACAATGAGACAAGGGCAAGCTCTTTAAAAACCAATGTGATTTTCCTAGCCAGCTGTCCGGTCGTCATTTCCTGTTGTCATTTATGGAAGGCACAGATGTCTTCCTTCAGTCCACAGAGGTGGATTGAGCTTTGGGAGAGATGCTGAGGATCCAGATTTGGACAAGGCAGCAAAGGACTTGACTTTCAAGGAGCTTGTGTTCTAGTTGAAGGAGACAAATGTTTAAGAAGCAAACAAGCACGCAGTTATTGTAGAGCTTTTTAGTAAGTGCCCCCAACTGGATAACACAGGTCATGGTGTGGACTAGAATCATATTGGATGAGACTGTTAGAACCAAAAAGATGAGAAGGAATTGGCTGTGAAATGATTTAGGGGAAGGATATTCTAGAAGGAATTAAAAATACAAAACCTTTGGGTGTCAAGAACAAGCTTGACACATTCAGAAAAAGAAGGGTACAACAATAACAAAAATGAAAAGGGGAGAAAAATGTAGGTAGAACCCAGATCGTGTAGGGCTTTCTAGGTCACAGCAAGAAAATTGAAATTTACGCTTAGGGCAATGGAAGATCATAGGAATATGTTAAGCGAAATAGTGACACACAACGTCAGCATACCCCACTCTGGGTAAGAGTGATCTCATCCAGCATGACATTCACCATCAGCCTGTCACCTAAGCCTTTGGCATCTTTATGACGTGCGGTCATCCTATCCAAGAGTATTGACTTCTCTCTTTTAATTCTACATTTGTTCTTTCAGGAATGTTTTATAGTGTTAATCATAAAAGTTTTGCACATTTGCATTGAAACTATTGTAATGGTGTCTTCCCTTTCATTATGTCTTTTAATAGGATATTGCTTGAGGGGTGCATGTGTACATGTCTATATAAAATGCCTGTTATTTTCTGTATGTCAGTTTCATATTCTATGTTACTAAATTATCTTGTGATTTTTAAAATTGAAATATTGCTGTTGTTGTTCAGTCACTAAGTCATGTCCAGCTCTTTGCAACCCCATGGACTGTGACATACCAGGCTTTCCTGACACACCAGGCTTCCCTGTCCTTCACCATTTCCCAGAATTTGCTCAAACTCATGTCCATTGAGTCAGTGATGCCATCCAACCATCTCATCCTCTGTCATCCCCTTCTCCTCCTGCCCTCAATCTTTCCCAGCATCAGGGTCTTTTCCAATGAGTCGGCTCTTCACATCAGGTGGCCAAACTATTAGAGCTTCAGCATCAGTCCTTCCAATGAATATTCAGGGTTGATTGCCTTTAGGATTAACTGGTTTGATGTCCTTGCTGTTCAGAGTGTTCTCCAACACCAAAATTCAAGAGCATCAGTTCTTCGGTGCTCAGCCTTTTTTATGGTCCAATTGTCACAACTGTACGTGACTATTGGAAAAACCATAACTTTGACTATACTGACCTTTGTCGGAAAAGTGATGTCTCTGTTTTTTAATACTCTATCTAAGGGCTGGAAGAAGCACAAGCTGGGATCAAGATTGCCGAGAGAAATATCAACAACCTCAGATATGCAGATGACACCACCGTTATGGCAGAAAGTGGAGAGGAACTAAAAAGNGAGTTTGGAAAACATTTATCTTGTGTACTACTGAATCTCGTTGGCATATTCCTGGTATATAAGTGATGTTTCATAAAATATATGTTAAATAATAAATATTTGTTAAATAATTTAGCAAAATATTTGCTAAATAAACAATTTAGCAGCTTCCTAACTAATGAAATATTTCAGAAAAAAATACTTGTTTTTACAAACTCCTATAATATAGTCTACTTAGAGTCTACTTGAAACAATTTATTTTGTTCATTAGGGTTTTTTAATACATTGAGTATTTGTAATTATTTTTTAATTGTGGAAGTCTAAAAATTATTTTATCTTAGGTGATACTCTCATTGTTATGATAAAATTTAAGTAAATTTAATAGTCTACTATAATGGTTTGTTGCATAAAATTTACCTTTTTTCATTGGTTCCTCACTTGCTATTTTTAAGATCACATAATTAATTTTATACTATTATAGCATTAAATTCCATATCTAATTGCAGCACCATGTCTTTTCACATTTTCTAGTTCATGGGAGTAACAATCTTCTACTAAAGCCTTCAGAGTGGTTTTATATATATATANGGTTCCTCACTTGCTATTTTTAAGATCACATAATTAATTTTATACTATTATAGCATTAAATTCCATATCTAATTGCAGCACCATGTCTTTTCACATTTTCTAGTTAATGGGAGTAACAATCTTCTACTAAAGCCTTCAGAGTGGTTTTATATATATATATATATATATACACATCCACATACATGTGTAATATACATATACAGTATACACACAAAACATGTGCACACACAACTTATTATATTTATAAGCATAAAATAGCACTAAATATGACAATTTTTAGGGAAGATTTGATTAATTGAAATATTCATTCATATGGAATTAAATGAGTATTTATAACAAAGGGAATGAAGAATAGAGATTTTCCCAGTTACTCTCTACTCTAGAGGGAAGAGAGTATATCAGTATCTTCAGTGTATTACGGACTTCCCTGGTGGCTCAGACGGTAAAGCGTCTGTCTACAATGTGGGAGACCTGGGTTTGATCCCTGGGTTGGGAAGATCTCCTGGAGAAGGAAATGGCAATCCACTCCAGTACTATTGCCTGGAAAATCCCATGGACGGAGGAGCCTGGTAGGCTACATTCCATGGGCTCGCAAAGAGTTAGACACGACTGAGCAACTTCAATTTCTTTCAGTGTATTATAGTAGATTTGTGAACTATATGTTTCCTCCACAAATGTATTCTTACCATGTTTTTACTGACTATATTGAAAAAAGGGCCCAATTATAGAATAATTTAAAAGAAAAAAGTTTTCCTTCTTAATAAAGAAACGAGCTATTTTTTACTTATTTGTACTACTTATCTGCATGGAATTCCTAATGAAACTATCAACTCAATTTAAATTCTGCATCTATTTGCAAAGACAGAGAATGAGTGTGTGTGAGTGAAGAAAAATACTGTGGTTGGATTCATGCTGCAAACAATCAAATGGCAAGCCACACTTCCTTAGGGCAATGGTCTGAGGTACTTAAATTCAATTCTTTTGTTTTAACCAAGCACTCTAGATAGACCTGTATTTACAAAGTGGTGAATTTTGCTCACTGAATTGCTTACAAGGTATTTTCTTAAATTTAGAATTCCTTTAAGAAGTTTCTCAAATATTTTTCATGGATGTATAACAAATAGTAACAGAGAAGAAAAGTTAGGTGCAATTGAATATTGCCCACTTCATCTGCTTCCAGTGCAAATTCAAAACATACTCAAACATTTAGGGGTTCCCAGGTGGCCTTAGTAGTAACGAACCCACGTGCCAAGGCAGGAGATGTTAGAGACTCAGGTTTGATCCCTGGGTCAGGAAAATCCCCTGGAGAAGAACATGGCAAGCCACTCCAGTAATCTTGCCTGGAGAATCCCATGGACTGAGGAGCCTGCAGGCTATAGTTGATAGACAAGGAAAGAGTTGACCATTACTGAAGGGACTTACATGCACTAGAACATTCATGTTATTCTTAAAATTTATGTCAGTTGAAAACTCTATATCATCAGTTCATTTCAGTCACTCAGTCATGTCCAAATCTTTGTGACCCCATGGACTGCAGCACACCAGGATTCCTTGTCCATCACCAACTCCCAGGGCTTTCTCAAACTCATATCCATAGAGTCAGAGATGCCATCTGACCAACTCATCCTCTGTCATACATGTCTTTTCCTGCCCTCAATTATTTCCCAAAGCATCATGACTTTTCCAGTGAGTCAATTTTTTGCATCAGGTAGCAAAAGTATTAGAGCTTCAGCTTTAGCATCAGTTCTTCCAATGAATATTCAGGACAGATTTCCTTTATGATGAACTGGTGTGATCTCCTTGGAGTCCAAGGGACTCTCAACAGTCTCATTCAACACCACAGTTCAAAAGCATTGATTCTTTGGTGCTCAGCTTTTTCTGTAGTCCAAATCTCACATCCATACATGACTACTGGAATGACCATAACTTTGAATTGAGGGACCTTTGTTGGCAAAGTAATGTCTCTGCTTTTTAATATGCTGTCNTTATGATGAACTGGTGTGATCTCCTTGGAGTCCAAGGGACTCTCAACAGTCTCATTCAACACCACAGTTCAAAAGCATTGATTCTTTGGTGCTCAGCTTTTTCTGTAGTCCAAATCTCACATCCATACATGACTACTGGAATGACCATAACTTTGAATTGAGGGACCTTTGTTGGCAAAGTAATGTCTCTGCTTTTTAATATGCTGTCTAGGTGGGTAATAGCTTTTCTTCTAAAAGGAGCAAGCATCTTTTAATTTTATGGCTGGAGTAACCATCTGTGGTGATGCTGAAGTCGAAGAAAATAAAGTCTGCAACTGTTTCCCCATCTATTTGCCATGAAGTGATGCGACCAGATGCTATTTTCTTAGTTTCCTGAATGTTGAGTTTTAAGCCAACTTTTTAACTCTCCTTTTTCACTTTCATCAAGTGGCTCTTTAGTTCTTCTTCACTTTCTGCCACAATGGTGGTGTCATCTGCAAATCTGAGGTTATTGGTATTTCTCCCAGCAATTTTGATTCCAGCTTGTGCTTCATCCAGCCTGGCATTTTGCATGATGTACTCTGCACATAAGTTAAATAAGCAGGGTGACAATTTACAGCCTTGATGTACTCCTTTCCCAATTTGGAACCAGTCTGTTGTTCCATGTCCAGTTCTGACTGATGTTTCTTGACCTACATATAGATTTCTCAGAAGGCAGGTCAGGTGATCTGGTATTCCCATCTCCTGAAGAATTTTCCACAGTTTATTGTGATCCACACAGTCAAAGGTTTTGGCAAGTTAATAAAGCAGATGTTTTTCTGGAACTCTCTTGCTTTTTTGATGATCCAACAGATGTTGGCAATTTGATCTCTGGCTCCTCTGGCTTTTCTAAATCCAGCTTGAACATCCGGAATTTCATGGTGAAGCCTGGCTTAGAGAATTTTCAGCTTTATTTTTATAGAGTGTGAGATGAGTGCAATTGTGCCATAGTTTGAACATTCTTTGGCATTGCCTTTCTTTGGGATTGGAATGAGAACTGACTATTTCTAGTCCTGTGGCCACTGCTGAGTTTTCCAAATTTGCTGGCATATTGAGTGCAGGACATTCACAGAATCATCTTTTAGGATTTGAAATAGCTCAACTAGAATTTCATTACCTCCAGTAGCTTTGGTCATAGTGATGCTTCTAAGGCCCACTTGACCTCATATTCCAGGATATCTGGCTCTAAGTGAGTAACCATCACAATTATCTGCATTATCAGTATCTTTTCTGTATAGTTCTTATGTGTATTCTTACCACCTCTTCTTAATATCTTCTACTTCTGTTAGGTCCATACCATTTCTTTCCTTTATTGTGCCCATGTTTGCATGAAAGATTCCCTTGGTAGCTTTAATTTTCTTGAAGAGATCTCTAATCTTTCCCATTCTATTGTTTTCTTCTATTTCTTTGCATTGATCACGAGGAAGGCTTTCTTATTGCTCTTTGTTATTCTTTGAAACTGTGCATTCAGATGGGTATATTTTTCCTTTTTCCTTCATTTTTAGCTTCTCTTCTTTTCTCAGCTATTTGTAAGGCCTCCTCAGACAACCATTTAAACTTTTTGCATTTGCTTTTCTTGGTAATGTTCTTGATGACTGCCTCCTGTACAATGTCACAAACCTCTGCCTATAGTTCTTCAGGAACTGTTTATCTGATCTAATCCCTTGAATCTATTTGTCACTTCACTGTACAATCGTAAGGGATTTGATTTAGGTCATACCTGAACGGTATAGTGGTTTTCCCTACTTTCTTCAGTTTAAGTCTGAATTCTTTATTTTAATATCCAATGTTTCTCCCCAAAATATTTAAGTAAACTTAATGTTCTAAAAATCTGTGTCATAATGCTGCTGCTGCTGCTAAGTTGTGTCAGTAGTGTCCGACTCTGTGTGATCCCATAGCTGGCAGCCCACCAGGCTCCTCTGTCTCTGGGATTCTCTAGGCAAGAATACTGGAGTGGGTTGCTGTTTCCTTCTCCAATGCATGAAAGTGAAAAGTGAAAGTAAAGTCATTCAGTCCTGTCCGACTTTTAGTGACCCCATGGACAGCAGCCCACCAGGCTCCTCCATCCATGGGATTCTCCAGGCAAGAGTACTGGAGTGGGTTGCCATTGTCTTCTCCGATGTCATAATACTTTGAGATAATTCCAGTATGGTATTATTTACCTTTATTAATGTTTACAAGGGGCTTTTTAAACATTCCAGTGAAACATTTTAATAAAAATACAAAATCCTGATAGATTTTTTAATAGTGCCTTGTGATAGATGCTTCCTTCCCCTCAGTTCAGTTCAGTTCAGTCAGTCAGTCATTTCTGACTCTTTGTGACCCCATGAACTGCAGCATGGCAGGCCTCCCTGTCCATCACCAACTCCAGGAGTTCACTCAAACTCACGTCCATCGAGTTGGTGACACCATCCAGCCATCTCATCCTCTGTCGTCCCCTTCTCCTCCTGCCCCCAATCCCTCCCAGCATCAGAGTCTTTTCCAATGAGTCAACTCTTCGCATGAGGTGGCCAAAGTACTGGAGTTTCAGCTTTAGCATCATTCCTTCCAAAGAACACCCAGGACTGAAAAGTAAAAACACCACACATTAGTGTTAACAATTCCTTGTTGTCCTTCAAATGAATTAATGTACCTATCTTTAAGTGCTTTGGTCTGAATATTTGAATCTCTCCAAAATTCTTGTTGAAATTTAATCTCCAAATGATGATGTAAGGAGACCACGCCTTTTGAAATGAGTAGGTCATGAAGGTAGAGGCCATGTGATAGGAAATAGTGTCCTTGTAATTGAGTCTCCACATTGCTCTGTAGCCCTTCCATCTTGTGGAAACACAGCAAGAAGTAAGGAGTAAAGATAACCTAGAAAATGATCATCAGCAGAACTTGATCCAGCTCGTACCCTCTCTTGAAACTTCCAGCCTCCAAAATTGTGTGAAATACGCATCTTACGTGTATAAACTACCCAGTCTGTGCTATTTTGTCACAGTAGCCCAAATGGACAAAGACAGGCAAGTAGCTGCTTCTGTGTTATATTTAATTCTGTCATTTACTTTAAGGTACCAAATTTTTGAAGCAAGTTAAAATAGCACTCTATTTTATGTATCCCAGTGCTTTTGTTAATAATCAGCTTTAATATAGAACATTAACATGCACTCTAGCACAAAATGGTGCAAATTGCCTAAGTGAAGACAGAGGAGTGATCTGGGCGCAGGGAATGCTGTCACAAGGAGTGCTAAAATGTGCATAGTTCATCACTCTCTGTGCAGCTATTACTTGAATTTATCTTTCAAGCAGGGTGGATTTTCACCCTGCCAGATTTGTTTGGCATGGGAAATATCTATTTTTTAATGGTACTAAATAAGTCACTGGGTGTTTACCCTGCTCAAACCCAAACAAACAAAACATAAACCCAATGGATCTGAATTACTTTTTTCTTGTAATCTCTGCTTTCATTCAGCTGCAGTCACTTACGATGTAAATTGCTTCACGATGTGTTTTGTCATTGCAAGGACACACCTTAATGCCTTCCAGCAGTAATATTTAAAGTGCTATAATTATAACCTGAAAATATTGAGAAGCATGCAGATTAACTCATTCCCTTATACCAGGCTTAAAGAAAACATTTTCTGGGAAACAAACACAAAAAATTTCAGAGAGAACAATTATGGTATTCATTAAATCCTAATTTTCCCTTCTCTTATTCATACCATATACACAGATATAAACACTTACTATACACCCAGTTCTTAACAGTGGGAATAAATAAGATCCTAAATATAAATTTAATGAGAGATTAATAAATTTATGCTGCTCCACGTTTGAGTGTTTAGACACCGTTGACCAACCTAGATAGCATATTAAAAAGCAGAGACATTACTTTGCCAACAAAGGTCCATCTAGTCAAGGCTATGGTTTTTCCAGTGGTCATGTATGGATGTGAGAGTTGGACTGTGAAGAAAGCTGAGCACTGAAGAATTGATGCTTTTGAACTGTGGTGTTGGAGAAGACTCTTGAGAGTCCCTTGGACTGCAAGGAGATCCAACCAGTCCATCCTAAAGGAGATCAGCCCTGGGTGTTCATTGGAAAGACTGATGCTGAAGCTGAAACTCCAATACTTTGGCCACCTCATGAGAAGAGCTGACTCATTGGAAAAGACTCTGATGCTGGGAGGGATTGGGGGCAGGAGGAGAAGGGGACAACAGAGGATGAGATGGCTGGATGACATCACTGACTCGATGGACATGAGTTTGTGTGAACTCCGCAAGTTGGTGATGGACAGGGAGGCCTGGCATGCTGCGATTCATGGGGNGAAACTCCAATACTTTGGCCACCTCAAGGGAAGAGTTGACTCATTGGAAAAGATCCTGATGCTGGGAGGGTTTGGAGACAGGAGGAGAAGGGGACGACAGAGGATAAGATGGCTGGATGGCATCACCGACTTGATGGACATGAGTTTGGGTAAACTCCGGGAGTTGGTAATGGACAGGGAGGACTGGTGTGCTGCGATTCATGGGCTCACAAAGAGTCGGACACAACTGAGTGACTGAACTGAACTGAAGTTTGTCATAGCTTTTCTTCCAAGGAGCAAGCATAATTATTAATAATTTACAATAGTGTGTTAGCTCAGGTGATTTTGTTATTTGTATCAAAGTAATTGGTCATACAGATATTTATATGCATACGTCTATATCCTTTTTTCAATTCTTTTTCATTGCAGTTTACTACAGGATATTAAGGAAGAAAAGAGATACACAATCCGGTGCCAAACTCTGCCACAAATGGCATTATTGCTACGCAGGTTACCTGGAGGTGGAGGACAGTCATTTAGGATGCCATTCAGAAATTCCATTTTTAATAGACTCCTGATTCTGTCCCCAAGAAAATATCTCTGGGCTCATACTTGACATATATTAAAAATCTGTTTGGAAGCAAACTGTTTTTAAAGTACCTTTGATTTTAATTAGCATTTTAATTTTAAGAAAGGACAAGAGAACTAAATAAGAAGCTTTTTCCATTTGAGTGTTGAAATCTGTACCATAATGTTGCATTAAAATCATTCCTGGTGTGTTAATTAATAATTATCTTAGGAATATTGCAAATATGAAAGGCCACAGTGACTCACTAGCTTCATTTGCGCTCACTCTATTAATTCTTGTTACCAATGACAAGATCCATTTAATTCCTTAAATGTGACATTTTACTACACATAAGGCTTTTCATCTAAGTGAATTTATTGGCTGTGACAGACCCTAAAATTCGTTTTATATTTTGAAATGCACTTGGTCAAATATTTTGCCTGTCCTTAATTTGGTCCATGCCTAGATTGCAGATAACTCTGACTGTCCTCTCCATGTCTGCGCTTGTGGATGCGAGGAACTGAGGTTGGAAAGAGCAGGAGCAGGGGCAGCAGGGAGAAAGTCAAGTCAGGGTGCTCGGTGAGCTCTCTTTCATGACCCAAGCTGGAAACAGACTTCTGTGCACAGAAGTGGCCTCTACTCTTTACACTTAGAAGACAGTAGTGGGATGGGCAGGATAAAATCACCTGACATGTTAAAAAGGTAAATTTGGAGACTTCCCTGGTGGTCCACTGGTTAAGACTTCACTTTCTGATACAGGGGGCACACGTTCAATCCCTGGTCAGAGAACCAAGATCCCACATGTCTCTCAGCCAAAAAAAAAAAAAAAAACCCAAATGTAAAACAGAAGCAATGTTGTAACAAATTCAATAAAGACTTTAAAAATGACCCACATCCAAAAAAGAAAAAACTTTTGAAAAAATAAACTTGCCACTATTTGTAGCACTGCTGCTGCTGCTAAGTCTCGTCAGTCGTGTTCAACTCTGTGTGACCCCATAGACGGCAGCCCACCAGGCTCCCCCGTCCCTGGGATTCTCCAGGCAAGAACACTGGAGTGGGTTGCCATGTCCTTTACCAACGCATGAAAGTGAAAAGTGAAAGGGAAGACGCACAGTCGTGTCTGACTCTTCGCGACCCCATGGACTGCAGCCCACCAGGCTCCTCCATCCATCGGATTTTCCAGGCAAGAGTACTGGAGTGGGGTGCCATTGTCTTCTCCAATTTGTAGCACTAGGAGACACTAAAAAAGCTTGGGTAGAGCTAAAGAAAATGTTCTCCCAGCCTGATCTTAAAGTATTAAAATATATTTACAGTATTATTTTCAACAAGACATGTCACAAATTGTAAGTGGTAAGATCAGCATTCGCATTTGTGTTTAATCTGCTGGAAGACGGGGCGTTTTCTGCAGTCAAAGGAATAAAACCTCAGAGAAGTGAAACATCAAGAGCAAAGCCAAGGCAGGCATCAAGCAGTTGGCCCAACTCACAAATGTCTCATCTGTTAAATTTCCATCTTCTCGTTTCATATCTCTTCTGTTTCCTAAAACGATGATACAAGTAGGGGCAGCTCCTAGTGATTGAACACGTTTTGCTTCTGGGGCTTTGCTTTATGCCCACTCCTCACCTCTTGTCGTCCGTGGTATTACGGTGATTTTCATGTAACCCATGAGGGAAACCGAGGCTCAAAAAGATGAAGGCCATTACCTCAGGTACGTGGCATTCTCACCCAGGTCTACCCTTCACCCCTGTAACCTGTTGCCTGCTGGACCAAGGTTGTTGATGTCACCAAGGAAATGTCGACCCGTTAAGGAAAAGCATGGAGAGCATTGCATGGTTCCTAGGACCCAGAGCAGGCACAAAGCCCAAGACCACAGTGTTGAAGGTGGTTACAGGAAGGACACACACCTGGTGTGGCCTGTGCCCGCTTTAACAAGTAGGGGACAGTGAAATTGACTCCAGGCCAAAGTTGTCAGGAAAAAAATGCAGGACCTCCAGTTCAGCTTGGATTTCAGATACATAATAGTTTTCTTTGGATGAGTATGCCGTATGGAATACTTGAGATGGACCTATACTAATAACTTGGGTTTCCCAGGCGGGTCAGTGGTAAAGAACCTACCTGCCAACGCAGGACATGCAGGTTCAATCCCTGGGTCAAGAAGATTCTCTGGAGAAGGACATGACAACCCACTCTAGTATTCTTACCTGGGAAATCCCATGGGCAGAGGAGCCTGGTGGGCTATAGTCTATGGGGTCACAAAGAATTGGACACGACTGAAGCAACCAAGCACACACATACTAATAGTTATAATTGCTCCTACAAAATTCCTATTGTTTTGTTTGCTGAACATGGCAACCAGTTTCAAGACTATCCTTGGAGAAAACTGGAAGCTTCTGCCTCAGCCCCTTGTTGCACTCAGCAAAAAGGCCAAACTGTTCTGTTGGACAGACCACATGGAGGACATGGTGAGTAGGATCGCTGAGCCCAGCCAGGCAGCCCACCCTACCAAAGCGCGTGGTATGTGAGAAAAGCCATGTGGAATGGTCCAGACTCGACCAGCCCCCAGTGAACACCACTGAGCCATCCCAGTCTACACAAAGGGAACAGAGAGTGATCAGCCTGAAAGTATGACCCACAAGATCATAAATGATAAAAAGATGGATAAGGTCTTAACCACTGTGTGGTGGGGTGGCTCACCAGGCAGCAACAGATACCCAGACAGAAATGAGAAAGAAAAAAGGGAGAAAATGGAAGTCGAAGCTAAGGCCCATAGTCCCAGGGGAGCGATGAAAATCTCAGACATCTCTGAGTTACTGGAATCTATGCAACTGTTTATTCCACATCAATTTTTAAATTAAAGTGTTTAACTTACTGTAGCTCGACCTTTGCTTGAGCTTATTAAGTGAGAGTTTTGGCATACCAATATCTTTTTAAAATTATGCCCTGAAACATAAAACTAATTCTAAGGCATGTTTCTCAGCCTTCACCTCTATAGGTCTTCCTTCTTACTGCATAGTGCTTTTTAAAAAATTAATTAGAATGGCTTGTTTATGAGCCATCAGCAGCTGTTGATTCATTTGCTAATTAATGATTCAGACAAAATCAGTGTGTAATACCCAGCGATAACCAGTTTATAATTATGAGTTCTTTCCTTGTTATAAACCTTACAAATTACAGACAATTTTAGAATTTTTACTCATCACTGGTTACTGAATAGACTCTTTGAATGATTCTGGTCGTTATTTTATCAATTGCATGCAAGCAAGATACCTGGATCTCTCTTTTGTTCCTTATTCATTATCTCCCAGGACCAGTCACCACTTGTAGAACCTGCCCCATAAACAGCCTTCAAATTTATGCAGCACATCACGACAATCTTAGTTTAGGACCAAGACATCTTGAGAGTCCCTTGGACTGCAAGGAGATCAAACTAGTCAATCCTAAAGGAAATGAACCCTGACTATTCATTGGAAGGACTGATCCTGAAGCTGAAGCTCCAATACTCTGGCCACCTGATGGAAAAGACCCTGATGCCGGGAAAGATTTAAGGTAAAGGAAGAAGGGGGCAGCAAAGGAAGAGGTGGTT
Source organism: Neotragus moschatus (assembly GCA_006410615.1). Classification (NCBI taxonomy): domain Eukaryota; kingdom Metazoa; phylum Chordata; class Mammalia; order Artiodactyla; family Bovidae; genus Neotragus; species Neotragus moschatus. The sequence goes on along the minus strand of SJYA01001702.1, from coordinate 770,266 downwards.
AGATACCATCTCTGACTCAATGGATATAAGTTTGAGCAAACTCTGGGAGACGGTGAAGAACAGGAGAGCTTGGCGCGCTTCGGCCCGTGGGGTCGCAAAGAGTCAGATACGACTTAGCAACTGAACATTAATCTTTCTACTGGTTGTCTTTTTACCATCCTTATAGTCTGGAGATGTTTAAATAATGGCCCCCCAGATTCAAATCCCCGGACCGAGGAGTATGTGCCTTATGCGATAAAAGGCAGCTGTAATAAAGTGATGAATTTGGGATGGGAAGGTTACCCAGGATAACCTTCCTGGGTGGGTGAGCCGCTGAAATCACAAGGGTTCACGTAAGAGGAGGCAATAGAATTACAGCCGGAGGGAAAGTAATAAGGTGATGGAGTCAGAGACTAGAGAGACACACCTTGAAGATGGAGGAAGGAGCCCTGAGATGAGGAATGCAGGCAGCCTCTGAGGCTGGAACTGCTGAGAAAGGGACTCTCCCCAGAAGCCCCTCCCAAAGGAACCCAGCTGCGCTGACACTTTGATTCGGGCCATCTGACCTCCAGACAGCAGCAGCACAAGTGCTGGTTCAAGCTACTAATTTATTGGTAATTTGTAACAACAGCAATAGGAATCCAATACATGCCCTCAATTATTTCCTGCATCAACAGAGTCTCTTTAGGTCATAAATTCGCTCAAGTCACTCCCTAGCATAAAAACTTTCTATAAAAGCTTCCACTGGAGATTCAAAAAAGTCCCTAAAAGAAGCCTGCAGGCACTGTTCCAACCACCCTCAGCCCTGGGGGCCTTGCCCTTCTCCCCTCCTCCCCACTAAACTAGCAGACGAGCCTGGACTCTTCTTCCTGTTCCTCAAGCTGTCTGCATCCTTCCAGCCTTCAGGCCTGGGACAGAGATCGGAGCGTGTCTCCCTGGCTGTCCTTTCGCTCCCTAGTCACACAGGGCGCTTGCATTTGGACACTCCCCTGCAATTAGCTCCTAGCAGCAGGTTGACCCCGCCAGCCCGTCCTCCTACCATCCTACCTGCTCTGGCTTGGCTCTCATCTGACCGTTGACGCATAAGACACTGAGCACCCCAGGGGCTGTGGGGCGACATCATCCATGTGTCCCTGCAGAGCAGGGCCCCCCTACCCACAATTTGGGTGTGAAGTGAGAGAGAGAGACGCACCACTTGTGTTAAGTGGCTGAGATTTGGGGGTTGTTTGTCCCAACAGTTGTCCGGACCATTCTCCCTCCAGGTATTTCCACAGCGGCCTCCCTGGGTTTCAGGCCCCTCCTGAGGGTCCTACATAAAGGAACCCCTCCACCCTCATGCGCCTCTTATCTTCCTTCACAATATTCGCTGCTGTCCCCAATATTGTTTTGTCTTTTTCTTTACTTATTCACCCTTGTGTCCTCAATGCATCTGGCAGAAAGTAAGCATTCAGTACATACTGGTTGGATGCGTGGATGGGCAGGTGGGTAGGTGAGTGGGTGAGTGGATGGATGGTGGAAGGAAGGGGAGGGCCCACGGGCTTGACAAATGCAGGACTTTTGAAAAACTTGGAAGAAGAGGCTAACACGGCTAGAGAGGTGTGTTGAGATAAGCACAAATAAGTTATGCATGCTTTACATGCGATTCTAAAAATTCTGATCTTTATTTCCTGGGAATTAGAAAGCCACTGAGGTTTTTGAGATCAGAATTTTATTTTGGCGGCACTGTTAACAGTATTTGGGGTAAAAAGATTGGAGGTAAGTTGACCAATTTGGAAACCACTTGTAATAATAGTAATAATGATAATATAATAAATAACAAATAAAATAAGAATTTAAAATAGTAATAAAGAATAAGTATCCTATACTGACACACATATACAGAATCTGAAGAGATGGCATTGATGCATTTATTTTCAAGGCAGCAACGGAGAAACAGACATAGGGAACAGACCTATGGACACAGTGGGAGGGGAGGAGGGAGAAGGGGAGATGTATGGAGAGAGGAACATAGAAACTTACAATACCATGTGTATAACCGATAGCCAATGGGAATTTGCTGTATGGCTCCAGGAACTCAAATAGGGGCTCTGTGNTCTCCCCTCCTCCCCACTAAACTAGCAGACGAGCCTGGACTCTTCTTCCTGTTCCTCAAGCTGTCTGCATCCTTCCAGCCTTCAGGCCTGGGACAGAGATCGGAGCGTGTCTCCCTGGCTGTCCTTTCGCTCCCTAGTCACACAGGGCGCTTGCATTTGGACACTCCCCTGCAATTAGCTCCTAGCAGCAGGTTGACCCCGCCAGCCCGTCCTCCTACCATCCTACCTGCTCTGGCTTGGCTCTCATCTGACCGTTGACGCATAAGACACTGAGCACCCCAGGGGCTGTGGGGCGACATCATCCATGTGTCCCTGCAGAGCAGGGCCCCCCTACCCACAATTTGGGTGTGAAGTGAGAGAGAGAGACGCACCACTTGTGTTAAGTGGCTGAGATTTGGGGGTTGTTTGTCCCAACAGTTGTCCGGACCATTCTCCCTCCAGGTATTTCCACAGCGGCCTCCCTGGGTTTCAGGCCCCTCCTGAGGGTCCTACATAAAGGAACCCCTCCACCCTCATGCGCCTCTTATCTTCCTTCACAATATTCGCTGCTGTCCCCAATATTGTTTTGTCTTTTTCTTTACTTATTCACCCTTGTGTCCTCAATGCATCTGGCAGAAAGTAAGCATTCAGTACATACTGGTTGGATGCGTGGATGGGCAGGTGGGTAGGTGAGTGGGTGAGTGGATGGATGGTGGAAGGAAGGGGAGGGCCCACGGGCTTGACAAATGCAGGACTTTTGAAAAACTTGGAAGAAGAGGCTAACACGGCTAGAGAGGTGTGTTGAGATAAGCACAAATAAGTTATGCATGCTTTACATGCGATTCTAAAAATTCTGATCTTTATTTCCTGGGAATTAGAAAGCCACTGAGGTTTTTGAGATCAGAATTTTATTTTGGCGGCACTGTTAACAGTATTTGGGGTAAAAAGATTGGAGGTAAGTTGACCAATTTGGAAACCACTTGTAATAATAGTAATAATGATAATATAATAAATAACAAATAAAATAAGAATTTAAAATAGTAATAAAGAATAAGTATCCTATACTGACACACATATACAGAATCTGAAGAGATGGCATTGATGCATTTATTTTCAAGGCAGCAACGGAGAAACAGACATAGGGAACAGACCTATGGACACAGTGGGAGGGGAGGAGGGAGAAGGGGAGATGTATGGAGAGAGGAACATAGAAACTTACAATACCATGTGTATAACCGATAGCCAATGGGAATTTGCTGTATGGCTCCAGGAACTCAAATAGGGGCTCTGTGGCAAGCTGAAGGATGGGGTGGGGAGGGAGATGGGAGGGAAGAGGCATGGGAGGGAGGGGACGTGGGTGTACCGGTGACTGATTCTTGTTAATGCATGACAGAAAGCCACAAAATTCTGTAATTATCCTTCAATTAAAAAACAAACAAACAAAAAAGAATATGAGGTGGATGAAACTGGAGCCTATTATACAGAGGGAAGTAGGTCAGAAAGAAAAACACCAATACAGTATATTAACGCATATATATGGAATTTACAATGATGGTAACAACAAGCCTATATGCAAGACAGCAAAAGAGACACAGTTGTAAAGAACAGACTTTTGGACTCTGGGAAAAGGCGAAGGTGGGATGATTTGAGAGGCTAGCATTGAAACATGTATATTACCATGTGTGAAATAGACCACCAGTCCAAGTTCGACCCAGGAAACAGGGCGCCCAAAGCTGGTGCACTGGGACAACCCAGAGGAATGGGATGGGGAGGGAGGCGGGAGGAGGGTTCAGGATGGGGGACACACGGACACCCATGGCTGATTCATGTCAGTGTGTGGCAAAACCACCACAATATTGTAAAGTAATCTCCAATTAAAAAAATAAGTTAATTTTTAAAAAATAATATGCATTATTAACATTTAATGTATCATAAGTCTATAACAAGCACAGCACTAATAATGCAGTTGCATTGGAGTTCATTTAATCTTCACAACAACCGTAAGGGTGAAGAGGAGGTATTAATATGTCTGGCTTCCCTGATAGCTCAGTTGATAAAGAATCCACCTGTGATGTGGGAGACCCTGGTTCGATTCCTGGGTGAGGAAAATCCCCTGGAGAAGGGAAAGGCTACCCACTCCAGTATTCTAGCCTGGAGAATTCCACGGACTGTATAGTCCATGGGGTCGCAAAGAGTCAGACACGACTGAGTGACTTTCACTTTCATTTAAAAGACTTGAAAACTGAAGCACAGAGAGGTCAAGTAACTTGCCAAGATCACACAGCCAGTGTGAGCAGCAGAGACACAGTTTGAAACCAGGCAGTCTGATGCCAGCTCCCAATCTTACGCTGTGATCACTGTTACCCTCAGAGACAGTGACAGCGGACAAGGAAAGAAGAGACCCCAACATGAGGGAACAAGCATCAGACCCGGCTCCAAAACTGAACCACAGTGAGAATAAGGCGGGGCAGAACCTGGCCCTTTTTAGTGTTTAGCCTCTTCTCACACGAAATCTCCGGGATCAGCAAAGTAAGTCCAGAAAGAGAAAAACAAATACCGGATATTGACACATACATGTGGAATCGAAGAGAAAATGGTATAAAGCATCTTACGTGCAAAGCAGAAAGGGAGACACAGACAACTGAATGGATGGATGCCAAGGAGGCAAGGGGTGGGGTGGGAGGAACTGGAAGATTGGGATTGACACATATACACCACTGATTTTTGTCGTTTAGTCGCTAAGTCGAGTCTAATTCTTTTGGGACATCATGGACTATAGTTAGCCACACTCCTCTGTCCATGGGATACTCCAGGCAAGAATACTGGGAGTGGGTTGCCATTTCCTGCACCAGGGGATCTCCCCCAACCCAGGGATCAAACGCCCTTCTCCTGCATTGGCAGGTGGATTCTTCAGAGCTGAGCCACTGAGGAAGGACCGAACACTACTGATTTTCTACATAAAATAGGCAACTGATGGGAACATACTGCATAGCGCAGGGAACTCCACTTAATGCTCTAGGGTAAACTGAATGGGAAGAAAGTCCGAAAGGGGAGAGGGTATATGTATCTGTATGGCTGATTCACTTTGCTGTACGATAGAAACTAACACAACATTGTAAAGCAACTCTACCCCCCCCCCAAAAATTTAAATTCCCTGGATTCTTTTTGCTGTTCTTGTTTTTGTTAGAAACCAAGCTTTGTAGTATTTTTTTCTCCAAGGGACACACCCACAACCTCAGTGTGCTCACACACACGCCTGTCCATTTCTGCCGTTTCAGCCAGCATCTCATGGGAAACAAAGGGAGGCCAAGAGAGAACTGCAGAGAAACAGGCAGAGACTCACCAGTAGTGAAGATGATGGACATGTTTCTTAAGAAGTCTGAACAAGGCCTAGGCTTACTCTCAAAGAAAGTGAAGTCACTCAGTCGTGTCCGACTCTTTGTGACCCCGTGGACTGTAGCCCGCCAGGCTCCTCAGTCCATGGGATTCTCCAGCCAAGAGTCCTGGAGCGGGTTGCCATTTCCTTCTCCAGGGGATCTTCCCAACCCAGGGATCGAACCCGGGTCTCCTGCATTGCAGGCAGATGCTTTATCCTCTGAGCCACTGAGGAAGCCCCAGGCTTACTCTCAAGCAATGTTAATTTCCTTGGATATGTTTCACCTTCGTAGCCCCAGTTCTGATCTTGGTGGTATGTACTCAGTTGCTCTGTCGTGTTCAATACTTTATGATCCCATGGACTGGAGCCCACCAGGCTCCTCTGTCCCTGGAATTCTCTAGGCAAGAATACTGTGGAGTGGGCTGCCATTTCCTCCTCCAGGGAATCTTCCCAACCCAGGAGATTGAACCCATGTGCCCTGCATTGGCAAGTGGATTCTCTACCACTGAGCCACCTGGGTAGCCCTTGGTGGTGGATATTGACAAATACTGAACAAAGCTCGGCGCTCCAAACTCAGGGTGAGGTCAACAGAAGGTCTCTAGTCCCAGGCTCACGGAGCTCTGTCTGCTTTAGGTCATCTGTTGATTTGATCACAGGCCCTTTTTCATTCCAAACTTCGCCTCTAGGCATGTATGCCTCCGTGCTTCGATCCGGGGCTGGCACTGTGGTAATGGCAATTTTTTCCTGTGGTATGCGTGAGCATTCCTATGGGAACATAATTTAGCTGGACATATTAAATCATGTCATCAGCGGTCATGAGCCCAGTGAATTATTGATCAGTGGCTGTGAAATCAAAGTGTACGCTCAGAATTACACTTGGAAGTAGAGACTCATTTACAGTCAACTTTATTCTGGAAGGTCTCCATCTGACAGAGCACTGCCCAAGAATGATCTTTTCAGGGCTTTGTGTCTTAGGCTCTTCAGGACCTGTATGATGTCTTTGAAAGGACCATGCAAACCCTCAAGTAAATACAAGTTCTATGGTGCTTTTCATTTCAGGCGCTTGTCTTGTATTTAGGAGCTGGAATATACAGAAGGACTTTCCAGTCTGTGAATTACCTAAGCCTACCGCCTCCACTTCCACCCACAATGACAGCACCGCCCCCTCCCCCAGATTCCTCAGCATCTGCTGAGTGATGCTGGACAGCACCAGCCCAGGCACTGGCTCTTCAGCTTCTTTTCCTGGTTTGCGTGTTCTTCCCAAATACATCCACACATTTGATCCCTGGCTTCTTATCCCTCTTCTCATACAATCCGGGGAGGATGATAATTGAGCCTGTGGATAAGGGTGGTGGATGGCACTGGTGGGGCACATGGAGGTATCTGACCCCAACTTTTAGCACTCCCTTAGAAGGTGGGAACATGTAAGATGTTTCATTTTTTCCCTGCAGGTCTTACTTGCACAAGAAAGGCTAGCCGTATCATCTTAACTACAAATGAAACTAACACGTGTCCATAGACGAACTGGTTAACAGCTTTGGTACAAATGTGGTTTGGGAGAGGAGGCTGCACACTCTCAGAGAACTGAGGTTTGGCTTCAGATTTTATGGTAATTCTCATCTTTACTGCAACCATAAGCAAGTCTCATTATAAATCCTGTGTATTTAGCCTTCCCAAGGGCCTTGGGCTGAGGGATATGCAAATATTTTTTGATGAATGTAATGCAATCCTGTATTTGGAAGACAGGTCGTGGGCATGTGATTAGAAGTGGTGGCCGAGACCGAGACCCTCCCTTCTCTGTATGAAGTGGCTGTTACTCGGAGAAACTGTGGAGTTTGGGAAATTTTACGGGAAGGAGCAGGAAGAACAGGATCCCAAATCATCAGTTACATCAAGTAAACTGAGGACGAAGAGTGAGTGGCACATATTGCTGTCAGAATACATCGCTGTGATCACTGAGCTGACAGTGTATGTATTGATGAGATTGACATAGGAAGTTCTTGTAAAATTTGGGAGGATTTTCATAAAATGATGAAGATAGATGCAATTTCTGTTAGGGCCCCACCTCCCTATACATGGCTGGAAAGCATCTGATTCTGATTATCCTGACATCTTGGAGTGGGCTTTGCTTGAAGCAGTTTTTATGGCTTGCAGACTCTGAGAAGCCTGAATGTCCAATTTGTAAATGAACCCACAGTTGGTCATATATGCTCCCTAGCTCTGCGCCCTCCTTTTCTGAGGTAGCCAGGACCTAGGGAAGGACCAGTGTTTTTTCTTTTGGTGATTTCAATCCCAATTCTTCACTTAAACCTCTTATTGTAAATTATAAATGCAACACAAATATATAACACAGACATGCAGGTGTAACTCGCATGAGGCCGGGTGCCCCGTGCCTGCCCTGTTGGAGCTGGTGGCTAATTATATTTATAACCCTCATTACTAGTGTTTCTCCAGCCCATTCAGGGAAGGATGAGTGTGACAGAAAGAAACACCTTTCTGCCCAGCATCACCTTGGAGAAGCAGAACCCAATCTGAGTCTGAGCCACAGATGGAACGATATTAGTAATAATAACAAGAAGAGCACACGTTGTTGTGGTGTGCTTACTACATACCAGGCATGCTTTCAGACACTGCGTGCTTTCACTTAGCCTTGCAACAGTCACACGGTGCAGACACAGATGAAGAAACGGAGGCACATGGCTGGATAGGAGGCTGGGTAAAATGTTGAGACAGGAAAAATTAGAGATGGAGACTTGATGTGTCCCTTTTAACCTCTTGTCCAAATTTCCAAATTGGCTTCCCTGGTGGCTCAGACAGTAAAGTGTCTGGCTGCAGTGAGGGAGATCCAGGTTCAATCCCTGGGTCAGGAAGATCCCCTGGAGAAGGAATGGCAACCCACTCCAGTACACTTGCCTGGAAAATTCCATGGACGGAGGAGCCTCGTAGGCTACAGTCAATGGGGTCGTAAAGAGTCGGACATGGCTGAGCAACTTCACCTCTTCTTCCAAATTTCTGCTGACGATCCCTTGTTTTTCTGCTGACAAGCATGAAACGAAGGTCATTATGTTTAGACTTACAGCATGAGTTTCTCAAGTGTTCACACACACAGGGTTCAGTTTCAATCCATGGATCTGATAAGACTTATAAACGCCACTCAACGACACAGAACACATGGTGATGCAACACAAATAAGGCACATTTGCAACAGCCAAAAATTGCTTTGCATAGTAAAGTGTGACTTTAATGAGCTATAAGTGTTATACTTGCATGATTTACAGTGGACACTCCCTAATAGCGACATTCCTACAGCTGGCACCCTGGCAGAAATTTTCAAGTCTCATCTTCATCAAAGAACTGATTTTCTTTTCTGTAAATGGCCTCTAAATGAGAAGAGGAGTTTGTATCAGTTATTTGACCCTGAAAAGATAGTATTGATCTACCAAATGAGTTTCAGAAGGGAGAGAGGCAGGAAGCGAGAGAGAAAATAAAAGATTTTTAAGTGACTTATACGCAGTGAAGCCAGAAGGGTGTCCTGGCTACAGAGAAAGGAGAGCTGCGTCCAGGGCTATCGCATCTCATGCTGTTTGCACTGCCCACTTACTCAGCCTTACCGAACCCCAAGCCCCCTTGTATCTTACTTACCTGCTGAGGCAAAGCCTGTAACCGTAGAAACAAACATGGAGGTGATAGTTAGGAAAAGCATCTTCGGAACAGTTACAGACTGTGTGTTTTCTACAGGTCATCAGACAAAGGCCAAGGAAACTGCAGCTGCCTTGCACAAAGAGTTAGAGGCGGTGCCAGCCAGGCTGTGATGAGAGCAGGGTGACAAAGTGAGGTGCAAAATAGAACGGAAATGGCACCCCAGGCGCTCCCGGGCAGGAAGAGAAAATTTGTCCACGTCCAGATGCATCGCTTTGGGCTTTCCTAGCTGTTTAGTTCAACACAGTGGAAGCCTGAAGTCAAATTCCAACCAGCTTAATGCTAGAGAAGAGCCCCCTGTTTCAAGAACCCAGACTGGTGGTGGTCTGCAGGCTGATTTCAGCCTTTTCAGTGACTTAATTTCACCTGTTCTGTCCCACACCGTGCATATTACATAGCCGGCCTGAAAAAATCATGTTGATTCTGAAGAATAAATCAATTCCTGCAAACAAGATGCAGACCAATGAATGTTACAGAATGCCTGAAAGGGCCTCGACCTGGCCCCCCTGCCCTCCCCTCAGCCATGTGACCTTCAATCTTCCACTGAAGCCCCTTGGCCATTAAGAAATGGATTTTTTTTTGTTTGTTTAACGTCTGCTCCATCTGTGTCAGGTTTGGTTTGTCTGCTGCAGTTGTAAGTATCAAATGAATTCATGACGCAAGAGCATTCTGTGTACTGCACAGCCATCTGAAAAAGCCCGTCTCCCAGATAGAGTCTGCCCATCAGGGCCCCATTGTGGTTAGCTTGGCTTGCCTGGTGGCCCAAACAGTAAAGAGTCTACCTGCAATGCAGGAGACCAGGGTTCCATCCCTGGGTTGGGAAGATCCCCTGGAGAAGGGAATGGCAACTCACTTCAGTATTCTGGCCTGGAGAATTCCATGGACACAGGAGCCTGGCAGACTACAGTTCATGTGGTCTCAAAGAATCAGACGCGACTAAGCAACACTTCACACTTCAGGGATATTTGACTATTTGGGCCAATAGAATGGGTAGAAGTGTATTTTGCATGTGAAAAGGATATTCATTTTAAAGGGCCAGAGAATGGACTGTTTGGGTTGACAACATCATCATTAATGGAAATGGGAGCTGAAGGACCAGTAGGATGAAGGTGGCAGAGATGAAGACAGGATTGAAGAGAGAAATGTGAACTTTGGAAATATTGAAACTGAGAAGTGAACTGATTGAGATCTACAAAGGCATTAAAGTGCAAATAGAAAGGGAGATCATTAAAATCTACTACGGTCGATATCTGCCGCATGCTGGTGGGACACACGCATATATACACACAGCCAGTGGAGGCTGATGCAAATCTATATAGGGAAATTTTTTAGAAATGAGTAGGATTCAGTCCTTAAAAAGATGGGCACTGAGAGGAAAGGGGACACTCCTGGAGAGGAGAAGGTTAATTGACCATTGGTCAAACCAGAAACAAGGAGGCATTGATCAGTTTCACAGGTAAGAGTTGCTACAGTTTGTACAGAAATCATGGCTCTGCTCAGTTCAGAGGAGAGTTCAGCATCTCAAGGAAAGGATGTCATTGCCTGGCTCTCTCTTTCCTCTTCCTTTACCTGCAATGCCAGGTAAAGTGACACTAAGCAGACAGAAGCCAAGCTTTCCACTGAGAAGGTGCACTTTGGGAAGCAGGCCAGCCTTGGGCATTCCCAAGAAGATCTACTGGTGAAGATCATCTTGTTGTTTATTGTTTATTTTTGTGGTTCCGTCTCTAAGCTGGGTCTGGCTCTTTGCAACCCCACGGGCTGCAGCACACCAGGCTTCCCTGTCCTTCACTAGTTCTCAGAGTTTGTTCAGATTCATGTCCATTGAGTCAGTGATGCTGTCTAACCATCTCATCCTCTGCTGCCCCTTCTCCTTCTGCCTTCACTCTTTCTCAGCATCGGGATCTTTTCCAGTGAGTCACCTCTTCACATCAGGTGGCCAAAGTATTTGAGCTTCAGCTTCAGTATCTATCCTTCCAACAAATATTCAGGGTGATTTCCTTTAAGATTGACTGGTTTGATCTTGCAAGCCAAAGGACTCTCTAAAGTCTTCTCCAGGATTGTCTATGTCTTGTTTGCTGGACCCAAGAAACTTCTACTGCTGGTTATGGGAAATTGAAAATCAACACTCCTTCTTTTAGCCTCCACTCACCAGGTTCAAACTTTGGGGCCCAGGACTCAGGAAACCTGCTCCCAAAAACACAGTAGATAGAGATGTTTTTTCCCTAACAAATGTTTAAGCAATTTGAGAGCAATCAAACAACATGTCCTTCCTACTAAGAGAATAAGAAAAGTCTGCACTCTGTTTACCGGGGATGGGAGATCCACGTTATTGGGACCTGCCCAGCGAGAGTCTCACATTGATAGGATGTCTTGGGTCACACAGCGCTCCGCTTCTCCGAGCCTCCAGGGACACGGCCACTTACTGTACAAGATGTTCATGTACCACAATTAGAATTAAGTGAGCATATGGCAGGAAAAATCTGCTCACAGGGAAAAAAAATGAAAACTAATATCACAGGGAACTGGTGCGATTTAGGCAGTCATCTGCAAGTTTGTGGACATGGCGATGCCCAACCGGAGGATGAAGAGCTAGGGGCCACCCCAGGGAAGACGGCAAGTGCTGGGAGTTCAGACCACCCACCCCTGGCTTCTGCCTGCAACCAAATACCCAGCTTCCCATCCTTACTGATGTCGGTGTCTCCTGCAAGGATTATTCAAACAAGGTTCCTCACTTGGAAGAATCAGTCCTTTTAACTGGGATTAAAAGATACTTCACAGAAGCAGAATTAGCATTTTTCACCTTGACTTATATGTAGTTACTTTGGCTTCAAAAAGAATTTCATTGAATGCTTCCCCGATACAACTCATGGGTCATAGAACCAGGGAACACCCAGGCACCTCCCATAAGGAGGCAGGACAGTCATGCTAACAGCCTCGCTCATCAAAGAGAGGCTTCTCGGCTTTTCAAAACATGCCCTTTCTTCCTCCAGTCACCTTGTAACTATCAAACTGGCCAGAAAGGTGTCTCTAATCTCTGTTACTTGCCAGCTTTGGCTCCAGATGAGCTGTCCAAGGGAGCCCCATACTGTGACATCTGGCTGTAGTGAAGGGAAGCTAGTTTTTAAATATGACACTCTTTTGGTCCAGTGTTCTCACAAATAAAATCCAGTTTTGCTGTGCTGGTTCTTAATTCAAGTTCCTGACAACGATCTCACTTAGCTTTACTTCACTAACCACAAAGAATATGGAACTCAACACAAACCAGTAATAGGACCTGGAAAATGCTTGTGGTGACTCTAATCCGCCACACCTCCCGTCGGCATGGCCCCCTGCAGCCCCTCTCTGAATCCTGGCCAGGCTGGAGTAGCCGATAATATGTGACACAGTCAGACAGGGTCAGGCCACCCCAGTGACCTCATGTTAACTTGATTCCTTTGCATGCAGAGATCCTGGGGTTAAGACTTCAGCACAGGGATGGGATGGGGGACAGTTCCACCCATAACAGCATCTTGTATTTCTTGGTGTTCCCAGCTCTCAGTGTGTTGGTCTCCTTGGAAGCGAGAGAGGAGCCACTGAAGCCAGAGAGGGAGAGACAGGAGAGAAAGAAAAAGGAAGAAAAGGATGCTACTGTGTATAGAAAAAGAAGGAGAGAATGTTTAAGAAGATGTGGGTGGGAGACCAAAGGCTATGGGGATAACTCTGGTGAAAGAGTGAAAAAAACTACCCTATCAGAGCTCCTCACTGCTCCAAAAAGATGACTCCCAGGACAGCCATCAGCTGGAGGAATAAGAAAGAAAGAAGATCACAAACGGTGTAGAGAAGACCAGTGGTCAATGCGGGCCAGCAGGGTGGGGAAGAAAGTTGTCGGCAGGACACGAAAGGTGGTTGAAAGGCTGGAGCATCAGAAAGAGAGGAGAGGAAGCAGATGAGAGATGCTCAGACTGTGACTGAGAGATGCAGCTTCCAGTAACCCTCACGGCACATCTCACTTAAATGCTGGCAGAGAAACAGACGGACTTTAATTCTTCTGAAAGAAAGTGAAAGTGAAGTCGCTCAGTCATGTCCAACTCTTTGCGACCCCATGGACTGTAGCCAGGCTCCTCCATNTTCCGTCTCTAAGCTGGGTCTGGCTCTTTGCAACCCCACGGGCTGCAGCACACCAGGCTTCCCTGTCCTTCACTAGTTCTCAGAGTTTGTTCAGATTCATGTCCATTGAGTCAGTGATGCTGTCTAACCATCTCATCCTCTGCTGCCCCTTCTCCTTCTGCCTTCACTCTTTCTCAGCATCGGGATCTTTTCCAGTGAGTCACCTCTTCACATCAGGTGGCCAAAGTATTTGAGCTTCAGCTTCAGTATCTATCCTTCCAACAAATATTCAGGGTGATTTCCTTTAAGATTGACTGGTTTGATCTTGCAAGCCAAAGGACTCTCTAAAGTCTTCTCCAGGATTGTCTATGTCTTGTTTGCTGGACCCAAGAAACTTCTACTGCTGGTTATGGGAAATTGAAAATCAACACTCCTTCTTTTAGCCTCCACTCACCAGGTTCAAACTTTGGGGCCCAGGACTCAGGAAACCTGCTCCCAAAAACACAGTAGATAGAGATGTTTTTTCCCTAACAAATGTTTAAGCAATTTGAGAGCAATCAAACAACATGTCCTTCCTACTAAGAGAATAAGAAAAGTCTGCACTCTGTTTACCGGGGATGGGAGATCCACGTTATTGGGACCTGCCCAGCGAGAGTCTCACATTGATAGGATGTCTTGGGTCACACAGCGCTCCGCTTCTCCGAGCCTCCAGGGACACGGCCACTTACTGTACAAGATGTTCATGTACCACAATTAGAATTAAGTGAGCATATGGCAGGAAAAATCTGCTCACAGGGAAAAAAAATGAAAACTAATATCACAGGGAACTGGTGCGATTTAGGCAGTCATCTGCAAGTTTGTGGACATGGCGATGCCCAACCGGAGGATGAAGAGCTAGGGGCCACCCCAGGGAAGACGGCAAGTGCTGGGAGTTCAGACCACCCACCCCTGGCTTCTGCCTGCAACCAAATACCCAGCTTCCCATCCTTACTGATGTCGGTGTCTCCTGCAAGGATTATTCAAACAAGGTTCCTCACTTGGAAGAATCAGTCCTTTTAACTGGGATTAAAAGATACTTCACAGAAGCAGAATTAGCATTTTTCACCTTGACTTATATGTAGTTACTTTGGCTTCAAAAAGAATTTCATTGAATGCTTCCCCGATACAACTCATGGGTCATAGAACCAGGGAACACCCAGGCACCTCCCATAAGGAGGCAGGACAGTCATGCTAACAGCCTCGCTCATCAAAGAGAGGCTTCTCGGCTTTTCAAAACATGCCCTTTCTTCCTCCAGTCACCTTGTAACTATCAAACTGGCCAGAAAGGTGTCTCTAATCTCTGTTACTTGCCAGCTTTGGCTCCAGATGAGCTGTCCAAGGGAGCCCCATACTGTGACATCTGGCTGTAGTGAAGGGAAGCTAGTTTTTAAATATGACACTCTTTTGGTCCAGTGTTCTCACAAATAAAATCCAGTTTTGCTGTGCTGGTTCTTAATTCAAGTTCCTGACAACGATCTCACTTAGCTTTACTTCACTAACCACAAAGAATATGGAACTCAACACAAACCAGTAATAGGACCTGGAAAATGCTTGTGGTGACTCTAATCCGCCACACCTCCCGTCGGCATGGCCCCCTGCAGCCCCTCTCTGAATCCTGGCCAGGCTGGAGTAGCCGATAATATGTGACACAGTCAGACAGGGTCAGGCCACCCCAGTGACCTCATGTTAACTTGATTCCTTTGCATGCAGAGATCCTGGGGTTAAGACTTCAGCACAGGGATGGGATGGGGGACAGTTCCACCCATAACAGCATCTTGTATTTCTTGGTGTTCCCAGCTCTCAGTGTGTTGGTCTCCTTGGAAGCGAGAGAGGAGCCACTGAAGCCAGAGAGGGAGAGACAGGAGAGAAAGAAAAAGGAAGAAAAGGATGCTACTGTGTATAGAAAAAGAAGGAGAGAATGTTTAAGAAGATGTGGGTGGGAGACCAAAGGCTATGGGGATAACTCTGGTGAAAGAGTGAAAAAAACTACCCTATCAGAGCTCCTCACTGCTCCAAAAAGATGACTCCCAGGACAGCCATCAGCTGGAGGAATAAGAAAGAAAGAAGATCACAAACGGTGTAGAGAAGACCAGTGGTCAATGCGGGCCAGCAGGGTGGGGAAGAAAGTTGTCGGCAGGACACGAAAGGTGGTTGAAAGGCTGGAGCATCAGAAAGAGAGGAGAGGAAGCAGATGAGAGATGCTCAGACTGTGACTGAGAGATGCAGCTTCCAGTAACCCTCACGGCACATCTCACTTAAATGCTGGCAGAGAAACAGACGGACTTTAATTCTTCTGAAAGAAAGTGAAAGTGAAGTCGCTCAGTCATGTCCAACTCTTTGCGACCCCATGGACTGTAGCCAGGCTCCTCCATCCATGGGATTTTCCAGGCAAGAATACTGGAGTGGGTTGCCATTTCCTTCTCCAGGAGATCTTCCCAACTCAGGGACTGAACCCGGGTCTCCCGCATTGTAGACAGATGTTTTACTGTCTGAGCCACCAGGGAAGCCCATTGGCAGGTTGGTTAATTTACTACTCTGATGATTACTGGCCTAGAGAGAAGCTGGAAGAAGAAACAGACAACAGGAAATAGAGAGGGATTAAGTGGACAGCTTCTAACTCAGAATTACAGAATTTTCTATGAGCACAAAATAGAAACCTATCTGTATAACAGGCATAATTTTAGGCATATAGATACAGGTAATCACATCACAAATGGTTTGGGGTAGAGGTTGGCTGTATTTAGTTGAAATTAATATCAAGAAATAGTCCTAAGTCATTTTGCCTAATGCATCATAAAGAATTCAAATATTCTAAAATGTGATGAACAGGATGAGAAAAGTCAGTTTTACCTCTGCATTTGATTCTATCAAAGGAAAGAAAAAAATCAGTTACCATCTAACAACTGCCACATAAATAGAAAAATATTTTATAAACATGACACCAAATAAACTTCTCCATGCCTAAATTTTCTTTCTAAAAATATGTAGGCTGTAAAAAAAATTGTTATGAAAATATTCCTACACAAAGACACAACGTATATTATCACCTTGTAAAGGTTCTTAGATCACCATGAATGTTTCACCATATGGATGCAGCTGTTTCTAAGTCAGGTTTGGAACATGTGTCATGGTTTCTTTGTAAACAATATATTTTTAATGAAACCCTACAGTCCACTTAGGGAAACTAATTCTATACCCAGCAGTAGCGCATGTAGAGAGCATCTGAAAGTTTTTAACACTAAAATGAGAATAGACTTCTCCAGGTATCCCAGTGCTGGAGTAAAAGCACTTAAGAGAATTCAGTGTGTGGATAGAATATTCTTCCAGATAGAAAAGGGCCAGGAGTCAAGGGAGGCAGGAAGCCAGGAGAAGACAGCCAGTCGCTGTGCTTAGAAATTCCCGGCTTCTCATTATTAAAGTGCTGTCTGTTCACCTGCTCCCACCCAAATCAGAGCGTCAAGCCTGAGCCTTGCGCTATGAACCAGGATGTCTGGCACTGGGCAGCTGGACGGCTCTGAGCATCTTCTCTTGTCAGGGATGAATGAATCATCTCCAAAGATGTCAGCATCTGCCCAAACCCTTCTCCATTAGAATAAATGGCAGATGGTGGTGTTTTTATATTTAATCAGCTCCACCAAATGCAGCTTCATCTCTTATAAAACGAGACCATCTGCAATGTGTAGGTGTGCAGACCTCACTCAATGCCCGCTACTGAAGCTTTTCTCGGGGAGGTAAAGCCATCCATGCTAACGTTTGTTGACATGAAGCACAATAAGCCTGGAAATCCTTTAACATAAAGCCCTGTGCTTTTCATAAATACTTGCACTTAATAATCTTAAATATTTATGGTTGGAGTGCCCTTCATAGGAGGTTTGCTAGGAAGGTTTATGTTTCCTGCCCAGCAGAGCTTGCAACCATGTCTGGGAAGCCTCTGGTTCTAAACTGTCTGAAATTGCTCTCATGACAAAAGCGGTCCTTTTCTTTGCCTGTAAATTGCCTCAACAACCACTTTCATCTTGACTTAGACATGAGTTCTTTCAGAGTAGGTCAGTTGTGGCTGCCAGAGTAGTCACTTTGAGACACACGTACACACACACACACACACACACATGACCACAACAACATCAACAAAATATGTGTAACACAATCACTGGCACATCATCACCTGGGTGGGGTCTGACCAGGTATGAAAAATGGAATACTTATTTCAAAACCCTGGCAGATGGAGCCCCCACTCTGTTGGCCACAGAAAGCAATGAATAATCTTACCACCAACAGTAGTCTACATTTTATTCCCTCTAGAATTGGAAGTGAGAGTCAGCAAAACAGTGATCCAGAGAGCTAACTCTGTTCCCATGGTGAGAGCGTAATGGCTGGGGACCTGTGTTCCCAGAATGGAGGAGTCTGCAGGTGCAAGAGGCTCGGGATTCAGGGTCTCAGGGAACAAAGAAGAAAAGCAGTCAGTTTCTCCCCAGACACAGGGTTTCTGTGGAGTCAGGAGGTAAAATGTCATCCAATTTGAAGGTGTCTTTGGATTATTAGTTTAAACTTTGACCAGCACCAGCCTCTCAAAGCCCAATCCCCTTAGCCTAGCACCCCGCGCTCTTCCATCCTGGCCCTGGCTGCTCCCCACCCTCCTCTGCTCCATGGCTCCCCATTCTTCAAAGAGCACCTCAAAGATGTTGGTTGAGCAGCTTTCCAGCACCCGATAGTCACCCACTTCGCAGGTTCCCTCGGCCCTTTATGTTCACAAACACAAGTCCCAATTACATATTTCCTGTTCTGTCTCCTCAAATCACTCCACATTCAGCTGTATTTTTCATATTTCTTTTAGGATTAACTTGTTTGATCTCCTTGCACTCCAAGGGACTCTCAAGAGTTGTCTCCAGCAACAGAGTTTGAAAGCATCAATTCTTCAACACTCAGCCTTTTTTATGGTCCAACTCTCACATCCATACATCACTACTGGAAAAATCATAGCTTTGACTATATGGACCTTTGTTGGCAAAGTAATGTCTCTGCTTTCTAATATACTGTCTAGGTTTGTCATAGCTTTTCTTCCAGGGAGCAAGCGCCTTTTAGTTTCATGACTGCTTCACTTTACCAGGCCTCACAGCGACAGAAAGACAACACCCCTCTCAGAGTCTCTTTAAAATGCTCCCAACTGACAATCCAGCCATTCTCTCAGACTTGCTTCTGGTTTGTACTAATTAACACATTTCTGTGCCTTTAATAAAGGACTTAAGTTGTGAGATCCTGCATTTATTGAAACAGGGCTTCATGTGTGCCACAGTCCCTCTCTTTCTGAAATCTTGCCAACTGCTTTGCAAAAATCATAGCCGAGCCCAGGCACTCCACTCACCAGGAAGGTGAAGACGGAGTGAGGGATCTTCTGTGATTTTGATTCACAGGCTCCTTGGGCTCAACCCCTGGGTTTAAAGTGAAAGTGAAAGTTGCTCAGTTGTGTCCAACTCTTCGCTACCCCATGGACTATACAGTCCATGGCATTCTCCAGGCCAGAATACTGGAGTGAGTAGCCTTTCCCTTCTCCAGGGGATCTTCCCAACCCAGGGATCAAATCCAGGTCTCCCACATTGCAGGCAGATTCTTTACCAGCTGAGCCACCAGGGAAGCCCACGAATACTGGCGTGGGTAGCCTAACCCTTCTCCAGTGGATCTTCCTGATCCAGGAATCGAACCGGAGTCTCCTGCATTACAGGCAGATTCTTTACCAACTGAGCTAACAGGGAATCCCCCTGGATTAAGCACCAATTAACTCCTGCAACATGAATTCAGCCCCTTCCTACCCTGAACCTCTGTTCCCTTTACTCTTAAAATGGAGAGAACAGCAGTGTGTATTTTAGACCACGGCTGGGAGGAGTCTGTGAAATCTAGTATTCACAGCACCTAACACAGGTCTCGGGGCATCACAGCACCTCGGGGTTGATTTCTTCCTCCATGCTGTCTCAGCTGATTAGGAAAACAAGGTTTCACATGATCCAGGGGCCTACCTGTTACCCACAGCTTACACAGAATTATCATATCTTCCCATATATGAATATACATGAGATGAGTGGTGTAACATTATTAGCATAATGAATATTCTAATTACGGCTCTAACATTAAAGCTGGCACCAAACATTAATCCCTGGGGAATACCAATTGCCAAGGACGTAGTTACCAACCCTTTTGGGGTGCGCTCTGAGGATGGAACTTGTGAAATCAAGGAGCCATCGCACTTTCCAAAACACAGGAGGAAATCTGCTACAACAGAATTCCAGCAACATACACACGGCCCCCTTCCTAACACAGCATGGTCACACCATCTCTCTTCTCGTAGAATATTACTGCGGGCACAGAAGAAATGAGTGCGGGGAATTTAATCCAGACCATGGATGGAGGATTTACATGGGCTGGAGGCTGGCTTATGCATTTCCCCACATTTCTCAAATAGTTCAATGTGGGTGTTTAGTAGCACAGTCCCGTTCTGTGCTTGGGGGTCTGAGGTGCATTGAAGTTAAGTCATGGTTAGTACATTCTCAGCCACTAAGTCACGTCTGACTCTTGTGACTCTGTGGGCTGTAGCCCGCCAAGCTCCTCTGTCCATGGGATTCTCCAGGTAAGAATACTGGAGTGGGTTGCCATTTCCTTCTCTAGGGGATCCTCCCAACCCAGGGATTGAACCCGAGTCTCCTAAACTGGAAAGTGGATTCTTTACCACTGAGCCATCAGTTCAGTTCAGTTCAGTCGCTCAGTCGTGTTTGACTCTTTTCGCCCCCATGGGCTGCAGCACGACAGGCTTCTCTGTGCAAAGCCAGTTCCTGGAGTTCACTCAGACTCATGTCCATCGAGGTGGTGATGCCATCCAGCCATCTCATCCTCTCTCACATCCTTATTCTCCTGCCCTCAATCTTTCCCAGCATCAGGATCTTTTCCAATGAGCCCGTTCTTCGCATCAGGTGGCCAAAGTATTGGAGTTTCAGCTTCAGCATCAGTCCTTCCAATGAGTATTCAGGACTGATTTCCTTTAGGACTGATTTCTACACAGAAGAGCCATCAGGGAGGCCTCTAAACTATAACGAAAACAAGAGCTGCCACTTCTGAGTGTTTCCTCTGGGCTACATTTCCAGAGCCATTTGCACAAGTTATCATCACTGTTACTATGCCGGCTTCACCACAGCACTAGTACTCAGCAAATGTGCTACAAGAGAACAGCGGTGGAGCCGGAACCTCCCCCCAGGTCATCGCTTCCTCAGGGCAGACAGGAATGCCCTGAAACACTGCCCCATCATGCAGGCTCTCACACATCCCTGTCAGGAAGCTGTGATTCAAAACCCCATTTGAGCAAACTCCGAGAGATAGATAGTAGAGGACAGAGGAACCTGGTATGCTCCAGTCCATGGGATCGCAAAGAGTCGGACATGACTTAGCAACTGAACAACAACAACCATCAGCTACCACACATCAGCTACTTACACACTGTATTTCTGGAGTTCAGCAGTTAATCTGACACAATTTCTTATGGTTTCTTTAAAAAGAAAGGAAATACAGGAATAGCTGGCTGCAAAATTGGACCCACAAGTGCCCGTTAAAGGATGTCTGTTAAGCCAGAGCAAAGTCTTCTCTAAAGGGCAAGAGGTCTGTCTTCAGCACACCCTGCCTCCAGAACTTGGTCAGTAACTCAGATAGGCATAAATATGGCCACAGTTTGTGCTTATGGGAGTAAGAATGGGCAGGAGAACGTGCAATGCCTCAGGAACCCGGGCTGGATGGAAGCCAGCCTTGACCTTGACTCCAGCTATGCTGAGGACATCCCCACCTGCACTGCCCTGTTTAAGTCCACAAGATAAAAAATGGAGGATATAGTATAAGAGCCAGACCAGAGCCCTGCAGGCAAGTGAGAGAGATCAGGGTGAGGGGAGTCACTCTGCCTCTGGAGGCAAGTCCCGGAAGTCAGTTACCTGCAGACATAGGCTGCCAGGAGCAGAGTTTCTCTTGCCTGTCTGTCCAGGAGACAGCAGACCTCAGACAGTCTCTAATTCAGACGTGGCCCTGAGCTAGGAGCAGTAGCCAGGAGATCCGCTCAGAAGATCCAAAAATCAGGGCCTCCCTAGTGACCTTCTGCCTGAAAATCAGCCCCTTTGTTCTCCAAGGATCCAGGGCAAGGAGCAGGCCAGACCGAGGACACAGGACGGAGGCGGAGGCCAGCTCCTGGGGCCGCAGATATCCCCTAGGGTAAGGGGGACGGTGACGGTGGTAGACAGATGGATGGGGGTTCGGTTGAACCACGCTGGCGTAAGTGTGGGAAATGAATGGGAAGTAAGCAGAATCGAAGGCAGAGAGCTGATTAGGTAATTTGAATAAGAAATCCAAACAAGAAGCAAGTCGAGAGGTCTGAAATATGGATTAGACACGGTGGCTGATTGGTTAGAGCACCAACCCGTAGGGGAGGACAGAAAGGACAGGTCCCAGGTACTGACTTGGGAGACTGACTGACAATAAAAATGTTCTTCTGCTCAACCTGAAAAGGTGAGAGATAATTACAGGAGTCTCCTTGTAAGACACTATTTTATGTTTCCGGTGATAACTTGATGTAGGGGGTAGCCGAGGGCTTCCCTGGTGGCTCAGCAGTAAAGCATTCACCGGCAATGCAGGAGCCACAGAAGACGTGGGCTCAATCCCTGGGTTGGGAAGATCCCCTGGAGAAGGGAATGGCAACCCGCTCCGGTATTCTTGCCTGGAGAATCCCATGGACAGAGGAGCCGTTCACAAAGCATCAGACGTGACTGAAGCGACTCAGCACTCATGTGCACAGGGGATAGTCACACTTTGAGACATCTCTCTTTTAATTTCTGCATATCACATAGTATGTTCACTCAAAATACTTTCGGAAGAAAAAAAAAAAAAAGTGTAGTCAGGAGGTAGAGAAGAGTGGTGTCTACGTGATCATAACCCCAAAAAGGGCAGCTGTGCAAGTTCACTAGGAGTAAGACCAGCTGCCTGCCGGGGGCTGGACCCTGACCACCTCAGCAGAGAACAGCCAGCCTGCAGGACCAGGCAGGGCCACGCTGCCCACAGAGCCCAGCTTATGACCTGAGCCCGAGATATCAAGGGTCAGATCTTCCAGATGTCCCTTGACAGGTGTATGGATAAAGAAACTGTGGTACACAAATATAGTGGAATATCACTCAGCCATAAAAAGGAACAAATCTGATTCAGTTGAACTGAAATGGATGAACCTAGAGCCTGCTATACAGAGTGAAGAAAGTCAGAAAGAGAAAAATAGATATTGTTTATTAACGCGTGTGTGTGGAATCTAGAAAAATGGTACAGATGAACCTATTTGTAGGGCAGCAATGGAGATACAGACATAGAGAAGAGACGTGTGGACACAGTGTGGGAAGGAGAGGGCGAGATGAATTTACAGAATAGCATGGAAACATTACGTTACCATACATAAAATAGATGGCTAGTGGGAACTTGCTGTATGACACAGGGAACTCAAACCAGTGCTCTGTGACAACCTAGAGGGGTGGGTTGGGGTGGGAGGTAGGAGGGAGGCTCAAGAGAGAGGGGACGTATGTATGTTTATGTCAATGTATGGCAGAAACCAACACACTATTGTAAAGCAACTATCCTCCAATTAAAAAAATTTCAGTTCAGTTCATCCAGTCAGTCGTGTCCAACTCTTTGTGGCCTCATGGACTGCAGCACACCAGGCCTCCCTGCCCATCACCAACTCCCAGAGTTTACTCAAATACATGTCCATTGAGTCGGTGATGCCATCCAACCATCTCATCCTCCTCTGTCACCCCCTTCTCCTCCCACCTTCAATCCTTCTCAGCATCAAGGTCTTTTCAAATGAATCAGTTCTTCACATCAGGTGGCCAAAGTACTAAAGTTTCAACTTTAGCATCAGTCCTTCCAATGAACACCTAGGACTGATCTCCTTTAGGATGGACTGGTCGGATCTCCTTGCAGTCCAAGGGACTCTCAAGAGTCTTCTCCAACGCCACAGTTCAAACGCATCAATTCTTTGGTGCTCAGCTTTCTTTATAGTCCAGCTCTCACATCCATACATGACTACTGGAGAAACCATAGCTTTGACTAGACGGGCATTTGTTGGCAAAGTAATGTCTCTGCCTTGTAATATGCCGTCTAAGTCGGTCATAAATTTTCTTCCAAGGAGTAAGCATATTTTAAAAGAACTTAAGTTAATTTTTAAAAAGTCAGATCCTAATGGTGAGGGTCAGGGGCTACGGTTGACACACTGTCCACCAGAAGCCAGAGAACCCCTCAGGCAGGGGCCTATGAGCCATTCAAGCAGCACACATTTCTGGAGTCTCCATTAAGCTTCATCTTCCCAAACTCAGAGCCTGGATTCTAACACTGAAAGGGCAAGCCCATCCCAACAACAGAGGTGGGGACATGGACCAAGCTTTCTCTCCCCTTCAGAACTTGAACATCCTCACTTGTCCCTGCCAAAGGCCAGAGCCCACTCCTGGCCTCAGGTATCCAGGGACAAGAAAGATCCAGTAGTTTCAGCCTTAAGTGGACACTGCACACAGTCAACAAAAAGAAAAAAGGGCTGCGGTCTGTTGTAGGCAGACAAGACTGGGCACCTGGGGAGTCACATGGGTCAGTACTTCTCAGAGCCCATGCTTGGGGCTCCTTTGGGGCCACAAGGGAGAGGATTTCATACTCACAGAAGCCAGAGGCACTTTCCCCTCTAGGCTGTGTCCTTGGCTCTCCTCAAATGCATCATCAGTCCTCCATGGATTCCCTCCGTCTCTCATTTACTTGGGTATCATAATTGCTCGAATGCACTTTGCTGGCAGGTAGCCTTTCTGACTCACCCCAGCTCCAGGAGCAAGCAAGGTATCCAGGCTCAGACACGGCGCCTTGCTTGGTGCAGAGGCAAATCAGAGAAGCCAGAATTAAGCCTGGACATTTGCTGGAGTCTGACCTCAAAAGAGTCCAGCTTTCAGACAGATCCACAGGGATATAAGCACGGAGGCGGG
Source organism: Neotragus moschatus (assembly GCA_006410615.1). Taxonomy (NCBI): domain Eukaryota; kingdom Metazoa; phylum Chordata; class Mammalia; order Artiodactyla; family Bovidae; genus Neotragus; species Neotragus moschatus. Next base: position 745,994 of record SJYA01001702.1, on the reverse strand, counting down.
TGGTGCTGGCCGGAAGACGAAACTGGAGCCAGAACCCCTCAGTGACACCTGGCCAGCACCAGGCTCTCCAGGCCTGAACTCCTAGCTCATTTCCACTAGTTGAGCTAATAAAGCCCTTCCCTGTCCTTTCTCTTATTCCAAGCCTGCTTTGATTAGGTGTCCTGTCACTGCCCAGGAAGAATCCTGACTAACAGATCACCTTCAAGGCTCATTTCACTGCCCCTGTCTCCTCCAGGGGCTCCCCAGGTGGTACTAGAGGCAAAGAATCCGCAGGCCAGTGCAGGAGACGGAAGAGACTCAGGTTCAGTCCCTGGGTGGGGAAGGTTCCCTGGAGTAGGAAATGGCAACCCACTCCAGTTTTCTTACCTGGAAAATCCCATGGACAGAGGAGCCTGGCAGGTAACAGTCTGTAGGGTAGCAAAGAATTGCACACAACTGAGCGACTGAGCAACGGAGCATCCATCTGCACAAATCCTCTCGCCTGGACAGGGTGACGAGAACTCACCAGCATCACTGTGTGGGGAAGTGCAGATGCTGCTTTGCATTTTTCTCTAACGCTTCCTGGAATACATCCCAAGCACCCCAACCAGACAAGTGTCTGATTCCACGTTCCCCTGTGGCTCCCACAGCCTGACTTGGTGCCGAGTAATAAATGCTCAGTAAGTAGATCCTTCTGTGTTTACAGTCCAGCCTCACCTTAGATGCTGCGCCTTCTTTTCCAATAGAATTTTTCTGCAAAACAACCCCATTTATCCCTGCCTTTGAAAGGCAATATTTCTCAAAACTGCCCCTCTTTCTTTCACTGCACATTTTCTTGAGCACTTCCTATGTGCTGGGCATCAGCGCTGTATCCAGGTGGCCCTGGCAGCAGTGTGACAGGGCTCTTGCCTGGCTGGAGAGGGCGACAGTCCAGGGAACAGACACATGTTATGCATGTTAGAAAGATCAAAGCAAACGATGAAAGCAGGCGCCCCAAAGGGGAAGCCCCAGCTCTGCAACTTTGGACCACCTGCCCCTTGGCTTCCCATGCAGAGCTCAAGGGTGAAGATGTGTGTACAGACAGGGATGTGTCAGAACTGTTTGTGTCAGGGAGCAGATACTGAAATCCATCTCTCATGGCCTCCAAAGAAGCACTGCAATGTGAAATGTCTAATCCCTGGTACAAAAGGGAAGCATGTCCATCATATCATAATAAATAAATTAGTTTGACAAATGTCCATAGAACTGTCAGCTTGCTGTTAGTGGCCACAACTCATAGTTTCAACTCACACTTTCATTAGAAAGCTTATAAATGCAGGGAAAAAATGGCAGCATTCTATCTTCTGAAGAATACAGCTGTGACCCCAAAAGTTTATCATCTCAGCTTCCCAGTTAACCAAGTTAAAGCAATCAGTCTTGAGAGGCTCTCTGCCCTTCTGGAAATCCTAGAGTGAAGTCACTCAACACATACTTCAGGAACACCTGTACATGCCAATTTATCTTCTTGGTGATAACGACACAGGGATGTTTGTTTCCAGAACTCTGATCTGGTGGCAGATCAAATTGGAAAGCATTTATTGCTCACTTGCTAAGAACTGTGATGGCATTTATCACTTATGTAGAATGCTTCTGTGCCTACAGTATAGTTCTAAATACTTACAGCCTGCATCGTTCTGTTGTGTGTTTACACTGTTTGCCTACTGAACATACATAGGACTAGGCTTCTTCTTAGGGGGTCCCCCTATCAACCATCAGGCCAGATGCCAGAGGCTGGACTGACAAGCAGCCCGATTCCCAGGGTGGACAGAATGCTCAGGCCTGGGCTATCGGACCATTCTGTCACTCTGGCACAGCGAGCGGATTGGGGGCAACGTGACCCAGTGCAGGTCAATTAGAACAGGAACATCAACCTCTAGCATGCTGGAGGAGACTAGGACACAAATTTCTTTTCTCTGGTTTATCAGATCTGAGGCTGGAAGGCTGAAGTCACCTGGATCCACCGTGTGGAAAACATGCAACAAAGCATGAAGCCACAGGCTGGGAGAGGCAAGGTCCCACAGGTTTCATTATCCATTTCTCCAGTTCCAGTCATGTGAGCCAAATGGTCCAACCCTAAACTTTTCAATTGCATGAATCAGTACATTTCCTTCTTTGGCTTAAGCTACAGAAGAGAATTTCTGCCTTGCAATCAAAGCATCTGCAGACTTCTCTGGAGGCACAGTGGATAAGAATCCGCCTGCCAATGCAGGGGACACAGGTTCGATCCCTGGTCTGGGAAGATCCCACATGCCACTGAGCAGCTAAGCCCGTGAGCCACAATGACAAAGCCTGTGCACCGTAGAGACTATGCTCCTCAGCAAGAGAAATCACTGCAATGGCAAGTCCAAGCACTACAAGGAAGAGGAGCCTTTGCTCACTGCCACTAGAGAAAGCCCAAGCATAGCAACAAAGACCCAGCACAGCCAAAATCTAATTAATTAATGTATATTTTAAAAAACATCTACATTAACAATGTGTTCAACTTGCTTGATTCTGGGATCACTGGTTAGGGCAAGAGCCCTGTATCTTCTGTATCCTCCACTGGACCCAGCATGGTGCTCCCTGGAGGACCTGCTGGGTCCATGCTCACGGAGAGGATGGATAGTACAGGTCATGACACTGAGGAGTCACTCACATGCTATTCACCAGGCAGGATCCTCCCCTCTGCTCAAGGTGGTGCTCCAGTAGAGGTGTCAGCGACAGGCCAGGGGAGTCCTGATTGGAGCTGCTCCTCAGCCTGGTGAGTTCTCCCCAGCATGGGTGGGCTCTGGGGAGCTAAGCTCAGATAAGACTCATAAGAGAAGGATTAAAGCAGATGGCAATTTACTAATAACCATAATAGCTGCCAGTCACTGAGCAGTTCCCATGAGACAGAAACTCAGCTACACATTGTCACATCTTATAGCTCATCCATACTATGCTGCTGCTGCTGCTGCTAAGTCGCTTCAGTCGTGTCCGACTCTGTGCGACCCCATAGATGGCAGCCCACCAGGCTCCCCCGTCCCTGGGATTCTCCAGGCAAGAACACTGGAGTGGGTTGCCATTTCCTTCTCCAGTGCATGAAAGTGAAAAGTGAAAGTGAAGTTGTTCAGTCGTGTCCGACTCCTAGCGACCCCTTGGACTGCAGCCCACCAGGCTCCCCCATCCCCGGGACTCTCCAGGCAAGAACACTGGAGTGGGTTGCCATTTCCTTCTTCAGTGCATGAAAGTGAAAAGTGAAAGTGAAGTTGCTCAGTCGTGTCCGACTCCTAGCGACCCCATGGACTGCAGCCCACCAGGCTCCTCTGTCCATGGGATTTTCCAGGCAAGAGTACTGGAGTGGGGTGCCATTGCCTTCTCCCATCCATATTATGAGCTCGTGCTAAATCATTTCAGTTGTGTCTGACTCTGAAATCTTATGAACCTTAGCCCGCCAGGCTCCTCTGTCCATGGGTTGCTCCAGGCAAAAATACTGGAGTAGGTTGCCATGCCCTCCTCCAGGGCATCTTCCTCACCCAGGAACTGAACCCATGTCTCTTATGTCTCTTGCATTGGAAAGCAGATTCTTTACCATGAGCTCTACCTGGGAAGCCCATTATGAGCCCAGGAAAAGGAAAAAAAAAAAAAAAAAAAAACCACTCCTGCATCCATCTCCACTTTCAGGGAGGATCGTGACAGGCAAGGACAGCTCCCCGAGCAGACGCTGCCATCTGCTTACACAGCCCGAGATTTAGGACCCAGCACTTGCAAGTGCTCTTCCAAGGCCCTGAACACTTTCCTCCCAAACTGGGGATGAAGCAGCCTCTCCAGCCCCTCTCTAGAAGCAGGCAGGTCTCCCTCTCTGCCCTGGAGAGGGTTGTGGGGGTGGACAGAGGCTTTGGGCTGCATCCCTGTGGCCGCACTGGCCAGCTCACTACAGCAAGCTGGCCCCGAGTGTGCATCCAGGCCTCGGGTCTGACTGTCGGTCAGGAGGGATCTCAACAGCAGCTGTCTGTCCTGCTGGCCTTGCTCTGTGCTTGGGGCTATCCCAGCACACTCTGAAGGGCCAGCTGACCACAAAAAATGCTTGAGCCTGGGGACCAGGGGTGCAGGAACCTGGCTGCACTGGACAGCTGGTAAGATGTGTGTGCATGCGGGCGTGCGTGTGTGTGTTAGTCGTTCAGTTGTGTCCAACTCTTTGCAACCCGATTGACTGTATCCTGCCAGTTTCCTCTGTCCATGAAATTCTCCAGACAAGAATGCTTGAGTGGGTTGCCATTTCCTTCTCCAGCTGGTAAGATAGTCTGGTGCTAGTCCAGACCTGGAGAGGCAAGCTGCGACTCTCCCAGGCCAGCCCTGGAAGCAATGCAAGAGAGACATCAACACCAGCTTGGAGTCTCCCATTGGAAAGAGCCATCCCTAAACTGCCAACAATCCGAGACAAGTGTCCCTCAACCACACCAGGAGGAAGACTGCACTCTTTCTACCCGCTAAGTGGAAAACAATTTTATAAGTTGTTTGTCCTATAAAGAGGCAATCAAGGGATACAAGCCAAACACTTGAGGGGAGAAAAGGTGTCACAGAGGTGGGTCAGGCAGCTGACTAATAATAGTAGGCTATTCTGGATCTTGTCTTGACTGTGATCATCAGGATAAAAAGTGTGGCCCGGGGAGTGAAAGCCAAGATGGAGATGTCCCTGGGGGTTCAGTGGTTAAGACACACCACTCACACCAGAGGGGACACAGGTTCAATCCTGGTTAGGGAACTAAGATTCTGCACGCTCTATAGTATGGCCAAAGAAATGAAAAATAAAATAAATGGCCAGGCAGTTGTTAAAACACAGTTTAAATAAAAAGCCAAGATAAACCTCATCCTGTCCTCGCTGTGGGTGAGCTATCTGTGCGTAAGAGGCAAGACCGACCCCCCTGTTCTTCTGCCTGCTCTCGCTGCTAAACCAGCTTTTACCTGGCTCAGGTAAACACATCCCTGCACTTGTACTTTCCACACCCAGCTCTCCACTGCCAAGCCTGATGGTGGTTAAACAGTGACGCTATGAAAGCTTTTAACGATTTAAAAGATTCTATGACGCTATGAAAGCTTTTAACGATTTAAAAGACTCTAAATATGAGATAATGGAGAATCACCAGATATTTGCATTCACAGTGGCACTGAAGTTTTGCAATACAAGAAGTGAATATTTATTTTTAAGCAGAAAGTCTGTTCTTAAAAAAAAAAAAATACAGCATTGAATAACTGCAAGCACTCCCCAGGGATTTCAAACTCAGTAACATATGACCTCTCTTTCTCTTTTCTTTCCCTTGCTAAAGAAATATAGTAATTATGTTGCTGCTAAATACAAACTGTTCAGTATATTGTCTGGCCTCTGAAATTCAATCAGGAGTCACTAAAAGTCACCTGCTCCCCTCTGGAAGATCTATTATGTTTCTACCTCCATAATGAGCAGACGTGTAAATGGAAAAGAAAAAATGTGATAAGGTCACAGTTATGCAGAGTTCCTCCTCCAGGTTCTGTACTTAAGTAAATTACGGAAACGATTTTTCATCCCAGGGTCGAGATTAATGCAATAAACCCCAATCAAATATGATGTGGAGAAATCAGATATGCTGATGTTAGACAAATAAACTAAGCAAACTTTCCCTTACCAAAGAACAAAGGGGTGAAGTGCCATTGAAGGAAGATTATATAACTTCTCTGTGAAACATGAATAAGATACACCCAAGCCATTCCTCCCCAAAGGCCACGAATTCACTGTCACATGTGATGATGTTCAAGTTGAAACATTACAAAACTGTTGCACTTTCTAATCATGCTATGTTTAATTTTGATGCAATAATGATGACAATCTACCCAAGGATCCTAACTTCATTAACTATGCATAGAGAGTATTCCTGAAAATTGTATCCTTAGAAGATGACATAGTTAGCACCACCTGATGGTACAAAAGAGAGATGAGAAAGGGCCTTAATATTTGAATCATGCAAAAGGAAATTGTGATTTTTGTATATAAATGTATGTATTTTACAACAGACAGCATTTTGAGAATTTCAGAATGTGGCATCAATTTTCTTTGATATAGAAAACATTTTAAGAGATTTTCATGCAAAATCTACCTAAATTGTATTTATATGGAATATAAACTGTGACTCCGTGAGTAAAACAATTCATAAATCACATCACTATCTCTTCATATCAAAACATTTTATTTGATAATCTGTTAAATTTATAAGCTCTATAAAATTATGTATTTAACAAAATCTTGAATTGCTAGGAAGTATCTGCCAAGAGAGAATTTGAAAATATTACACATGTTGCAGTAGAAAATGCTTTCCAAAATTTGAATTTCTCTGTATGTAAAACACAAATATTTTTAAAACACGATGGAGACCTCCAGTTTTAATACAGAAGAGTAAAGAAGATATTTCAACCTCCTTGCAAAATGAACTTGCAAGTTAAAAAAAAAAAAAAAAAAAAAACCCAGAGGCATAAGCAACCCCAAACCATGTTGTATAAGGAATGGAGGTGAAATGCAGAGGTAATCAAACAGGAGAGGGGACCTTGTGGCTTCAGACTGTGGACAAGGCTGAGAAAGTGAAGGGCCCAAAGAAAGTGGCAGGTCTAAGGGTCAAACCAAGCTTTTTTCTTGGGGGCAGGCAGAGGTGGGAAGTGGGACATTCCCATGAACGGAGTTTGGTATGAAACTCAAAAGGAAACCAGGATGTGGTGGGCCAGCTGGGAAACCAGTCAGGCCCACCATAGCTGCAGGAAGCAGTCTGTCCGTGAGGCAGGAAGCAGAAGAGAAACTTAGCATTCAGAGTTGCCTCTGAAAATGTCAGGTGATTTTGAAAGTTAAGTCTGAGAAGAAGGCTCTTAAACCCAAAGCCCTGTCTCTCTGAAGAACTCTTGCTAAGTGTCCATGGTCCCACTCCCCATTGTGACATTTTGAAATTAGCTGGACCAGAAAGAATTCACCTGTTTCAAATATAAGTAATGACCAAAAAGGATCCAGCATCCATATCAATGTTTTAAAATACTGCATAAAAAGAAAGCAAATATCCAATAAAATAAAATAAAAAATACTGACCAGGAAACTGTTACTAAGAAGAAGCTTAAATTGTGATCTACAGCATATCAACTTGTGTGTTAAAAAATTGAAAAACAATCACCTTGACAAAGCATGATCTCAAAGCAGATACAAGAGTTCAGGAAATCCTTGGTTTTCTAACAGCAGGAGATAAAACAAGTTAATCACAGAGATGAAGCCCACGTTGACAGCAGCTCTGAAAAGTAAAGAAACAACTGAAAATCTAGCAAAAGACACGACAATCAAGAGGCTGAAGAGTACAATCGAAATAAAATTAAAATAACCAAAGAATTAGGACAGGTTAGGAAGAAAATGAAAGACAAATAAGACAAATCAAGAAACCCAACATATGGCCAATTGATGTCCCCAGGACTGAACAAGGTTAATACATATTTTTAAATGATACGTTAAAAAAAAAGTCTAGAAATAAAAGGTTCTAACATGCAGACTCAAAAGACATCCAAGGAAAAATTTACATAGTCAGGAGCTATATTGAAGAAAGAGAGGAGTAAGTATATTCTATAAAGTAATATAAAGGACACAAGCATAAAAATGTACACCTTGGAAATTATTGAAAGAAATATGTTTATGCATACCAAGATAATTAGGCCACCAAAAACACCAACAAGTAATTTCCAAAAGTAGAAATAATGAAACTAAAAGCCCTAACCACAACGAACAAGCTAAAAATTAACAATGAAACTAAAACACATACACAAACAAATCCTTACCATTTGGGAAGTTAAACACTTTCCATTCATAGTCAAAGAAAAACTAAAGCTGGAATTTTGTTATAACTAGAAAACAACCATAATTTTAAAAGCTATATAGCAGAACCTATGGTTTACATTTTCAGCAGGGCTCAAAAAATGCACAGAATTTTTCATATATGTTAATACACAGAAAAAAAAACAAAAATAGAAAAATAAATCATCCAGTGAAAGGTGAAATAACATGGATAAAGTCAAGAATAAAAAAGAGAAGGAATTAGTAAGCATAAAATGTGAAATAGTGAGAAAACTGAAAAATAATAGAAATAATAAATCCAAGAGCTCAAATAAGTAAATAAGTAAGTTAACACTTAATCTGCTTAATTTTAACAAATAAGAAAACACAAACACTATATAAATGCTTTATATATATATAAATATAGATAAATATATCTATATACAAGTCGCTTCAGTCGTGTCCAACTCTGTGTGACCCCATAGACAGCAGCCCACCAGGCTTCCCCGCCCCTGGGATTCTCCAGGCAAGAACACTGGAGTGGGCTGCCATTTCCTTCTCCAATGCATGAAAGTAAAAAATGAAAATGAAGTCACTCAGTCCTGTCCGACTCTTTGCAACCCATGGACTGCAGCCTACCAGGCTCCTCCGTCCACGGGATTTTCCAAGCAAGAGTACTGGAGTGGATATAAATATATACCTATATATATATATATATATATATATATATATATATGCCTGATTTCAGGAATCATGCAAGATCACTTCTCTATGTGGCTTTAATGATGAATTTGAGTTGAAATATTTTCTGGAATATGTAAATCACTAAAATTCACACCAAAGAAATTAAGAATTCAGAGTAGATCAATTACTCAAGAGGAAATGGAAAAAATTATTAAAGTGCTTACATCCCCCAAAAGCAGTGATCTTAGATGATCTGATAATAGATAACTACCAATACTTTGCTGGTGTTGTTTAGTCCGCTAAGTCATATCCAGCTCTTTTGACTGCATGGACTGTAGCTCACCAGGTTACTCTGTCCACGGGATTTCCCAGGCAAGAATACTGGAGTGGGTTGCATTTCCTTCTCCAGGGGATCTTCCTGACATAGGGATCGAACTCGTGTCTCCTGCTTGGTAGGCAGATTCTTAACCACTGAGCCAACCAGGAACCCCCATCAAACCCTTAAGAAACAGATTAACTCTAGTTATTACAAACTATTCTAGATCATGGAAAAAACAGTGGAGGCTGGTAATGCATTTTTTTTTCCCCTCCTTCAGGCTAGCAGAACATTGAGAACAGTAAGAACAAAGAGGACATGAGAAAGAGTTCTAAAAAGCAATTCAAAATATTCAAAGAAAAATATGCAACAACCAAGTAACGTTAATCTCAAAGTGGAAGAAGACTTAAAATTCATCACTGATTTTTACAACTATCATATGAATATATGAAAAGAAAACAAATCAAATGATCATCTCCATGTATTATAAAGAAGCATTTTATATGTTAACATCTCTTTTTAATAAATATTCTTAAATACAGCGAAGGGCTTCCCAGTGGCTCAGTGGTAAGGAATCCAATGCCAAGCAAGAGACTTGGGTTCGATCCCTGGGTTGGAAAGATCCTCTGGAGTAGGAAATGGCAACTTGCTCCAGTATTCTTGCCTGAAAAATTCCATGGACAGAGGAGGCTGCTGAGCTCCAGTCCGTGGGATCACAAAAGAGTCAGACACTACTTACTTAGCAACTAAAAACAAATATAGGAAAAGGTGGATGATCTCTCAGTATGATATAAAGACATAACATCTATTGAAAGAATGTTATTAAGTATGAGTATCTGTGTATTTAATTTGTGTGTGTGTGTCAACAAGTTAGTAATATGTTTAATGGCAGAAACTAGTAGCTTCCAATTCAGTCAAGAAAAAGAAAAGAAAGTCCATGACTCCAACTGTCAACCTTTTTCTGGCAGCAGTAGTCCGTCCAAACTGATGAAAGAAATACAAATGAAGTATAAAAACGGAAAAGAGGAATTCAAATTTCTTGACCTTTAAGGTGGCAAATAAAAAGGAATCATTGAAAAGTTATCACGAACAATAATTTTGCAAGATACAAATTTTATGTAGAGACATTGTTGCTTTTATAAGTGATGACTAGCTTGATGAGATTCTATATAGTACTTTGGGCCAAATTCATATTGAACTTCAGCTTACAGTCTTAAGTAAAAATAGCAAAGTCTACAGTCTTGAATAAAAATAGCAAAGTCCTGAACTACTTGCCCATAGTAAGTTACCATTTGTGTCTCACTCCCTCCCCAAAATAAACTACATAGACATAGGCTAATATACACATAGACTATCTCTAGAAGGTTACACAAGACCCACTGCAATCGTGCCTGAGGGAGGGAATTTGGTGACTGGGAATCGGGAATGAAAGAGAAACTCACTTTTCACCATATTCTATTTGTAGTTTTGTATGTTGTATCACGGGCATATAACTATCCACAATATAAATAAAATCTATTTTAATCAATATGAAAAGAATGTCTTCTTACTGGCAGTGCATCTCATTTCATGGTTAGTTCTTAAGAATTCTTATCTCTGCAGCCTTAAAAAAGCTCATAAAAATTCTGTCTCAAAACTCACATCTCATAACTGTTGAGAAAAAACAATAACTGTTCTTCTCTTTTTAACAACATTTAGAGTTGTTTTAAACAGAAACACAGAGTGCCGTCTATTTCTGCGTTCTTTTTGACCACAAAGCACTTTAGCATCATTATTGTGTGATGGTCTTATCCATTTTGGAGCATTTTGCCTTGTTTGGGAAAGGAGATTGGTAGTCTGCACATCACCCAGCAGCCAGGCTGCCAGGACTCAAAGCCCCGCCCTGGCATGTACCAGCGGGAGACCCTGAGCAAGTCTATAACCTTCTCCTGCCTCAGATTCCTAACCCATAAAATGAAGAAATCTGTTGTGAGAATTACATGAGTTCATTCTTGGGCTTCTCTGGTTGCTCAGACAGTAAAGAATCTGCCTGCTATGTAGGACACCCAGGTCTGACCCCTGGGTTAGGAAGATCTTCTGGAGATGGGGATGGCTACCCACTCCGGTATTCTTGCCTGGAGAATCCCAACGGGCAGAGGAGCCTGGCGGGCTGCAGTCCATGGGGTCACAAAGATCCGGACATGACTGAGCAGCTAACACTTCCATTCTTGTAGAACACTAACAGTGACTAGCCCACTAATGATCACTGGTGGGCTAGAAGTGATCAACGATTATTTTGCAGATCTGGGGACTCAGTTCAGTTGCTTTGAGAAGCGAGTGCCTTCTTAGGCTGTGGGCAGAGGATGCGTTGGCCCAGGTGTGCCCATGATGCTGGACTCTCTGGGCTCTGAGTCCCTATTTGTGGGAAGGTGAAAAACCAGAAACCTGTGCTCTCCTTCTGAGCTTGGCACACAGGGAACCCACAGCTTACAAACTTCTCTTATTTCTAAAATTCTCACTCGCAAAAATAAAAACCACTGCTTTCTTCCATTGGGCCCAGGAGGGAGTAGAGCACTTAACAAAAGCATTCATCACCTTGGAAGAACCACCCTGATTTATACAGAGATAATGTGGCTACTACAAGCAGCGTAAACTTTCTTAGCAATTAAAAATCTCAGCCTTATCTCCAAGATAGCCATTGAATTACCAGCTACAGTGATATTTTATTCTACTACTACTCATTGCTCACTGTTAAAAGAAGATGTGGGCTTCCAAGGTGGCACAGTGGTAAAGAATCCACCTGCCTATGCCAGAGTCTTAGGTTTGAACCTTGGGTCAGGAAGATCCCCTAGAGAAGGAAATGATTACCCACTCCAATATTCTTGCCTGGAGAATTCCATGAACAGAGAAGCCTAGCAGGTTACACTCCATGGGATCACAAAGCGTCAGACACAACTGAGCAATTATTTATTCATGAGCAAAAGAAGACATGCTGCTGCTGCTAAGTCACTTCAGGCGTGTCCAACTCTGGGCAATCCCATAGACGGCAGCCCACCAGGCTCCTCGGTCCATGGGATTTTCCAGGCAAGAGTATTGGAGTGGGGTGCCATTGCCTTCTCCGAAAGAAGACATAGGAATACACATTTCAGAGGTGGACTGATTCTTCCATAAACATAAACAGAGCCCCTATTCTGTGCCAGGAGGTGGTGCTTCTTGTTGAGCATACAGAAAATATGCCAGAGGGTATCCTTTTGAAGAATTCACAGTCCAGGGCCTTCTCTAATGTGCTAATAGGTTTTAAGATGAATGGGGTTTGATTTTGTATCATATTTGTGTTTGGTAAAATGTGCCTTACCCAGATATTTTCTGTACAAACCCTGGCATCTGTCAGCATAGCTGAAACATCCTTCCCTACTTCTTTGTTTAAAGAACCCATCTCAAAAGCAGGTGAAATGTCTGCCCTGCACGCCCCCTTCATCCAGCCTTCCTCTCCTTTCTGTGGCCCCAGGCCCATCCATCACCACAGCTCCTCTCCTCTGAGAGGCCCAAGCCCTCATCACTGTGTTCTCAGTGAGTGCAGGGCACTTTGTAAATGCTTTCTGAAGCAAGTTCCAGAAACTTTCTGGTTTCCCTTTTATCCAATTCAACCTCAGTTCTCCTTGGGGATTTGACTCACATGGTCTCTGTCTCAGCTGGAATCCACTGAGGCTCGTCTCTGGTATCGTGGCCTGGTTTTCCTGCCAACAATGACAATCTAGAAAACACTGATCGCCAGTAGGTCATCTCTATCGGATGCCTGAAAGTGAAAGCGAAAGGGTAAGTCACTCAGTTGCATCTGACCCTGTGACTGGAGGGCTATGGACTGTAGCCGTCCAGGCTTCTCTGTCCATGGGCTTCTCCAAGCAAGAATACTGGAGTGGGTTGCCGCTCCCTTCTCCAGGGCATCTTCCCAACTCAGGGATCAAACCTGGGTCTCCTGTAGGGGAGGCAGATTCTTTACCTTTACCGTCTGAGCCATGAGGAAAGCCTGCTGCTGCGGCTGCTAAGTTGCTTCAGTCGTGTCCGACTCTGTGCGACCCCATAGACAGCAGCCCACCAGGCTCCCTCATCCCTGGGATTCTCCAGGCAAGAACACTGGAGTGAGTTGCCATTGCCTTCTCCAATGTATGAAAGTGAAAAGTGAAGGTGAACTCGCTTAGTCGTGTCCGACTCTTCACAACCCCATGGACTGCAGCCCACCAGGCTCCTCCATCCATGGGATTTTCCAGGCAAGAGTACTGGAGTGGGCTGCCATTGCCTTGAAGAAAGCCTAGGATGCTCCAAAGTGTTATTTAAAACAAAGCATTTGTATTCAGCAAGAAGATTTTCTTTTAGAGCGAAATGGAGAACAATTTCCAAGAACATCCAAATCTACAGCCCGGGTATGCAGATAAAGTGCTTTTTCATAAACTTTACTGTCAGTGAACTCTTAGGAATTCCCTTCTGTCCTTGAAAGAAAGAGCTTCAAAGTCAACCTGAAACCCCACTGTGAAAACATATGCAAATGTGTACGAAGGAACTTGGCCCCGCTGGGAAAGCCACTGCCACACCAAAACGAAGCTCTGATATTTGTGGACTTTGAGACATGACAGTTTCGAAAGAAACAGGCAGGTGTTTCGAAAGCGCCAGTCGGACACCGCCAGCCTCCTCTCTGTGGTTCCCTAAGTCCTTTGTGTGTCTTTCCTTCTATCTGGTTTTGGCCACTTTTCTACTGTCTCAATCATTTCAATACCAGCAGGAGGCTAGGAGAAGCTAAGAGAGATGATATCGTAATCTTCCTTTATTTTTTTTTTTTTCCTGGTGGTGTTTATGATAAAAGGCTGGAGGGGAAAGAGTGTAAAATTTCAGAGCTCGAATGCGGGCTCTGATTCTCCCCCGGGTTTTGATGATTCACGCACTGGCTCTGCCCTGTTTCCACAGATACTTGACTCAAGCCCAGAATCTCTTATTTCCCAAACAAAGTGCTAGGCATTTTGAGAAAGGCAAGAGGACCAAAGTCTGAGCCCTGCTCTCTGGAGTTCATCTCACAAAGGAAACAAGTGAAATCATTATGAACCATTAAGATGGGAGAGAGTATCCAACCTCCAATCAGTAGAACAAATGTACCATAGAAATGCCAAGAGCTGGTTGCATGTTCTTGAGCCAGACCTTCTTTCTCATCCCCAGATACGTGGGGCTAGTGAGAATCAGCCTGAGGCCTTATCTTTACTCCTTCCTGATGCAGTGAGCATGGAGGCAACAACTCAGCAGGCAGCAAAGATGGTGATGATGACCATGTGGCCCAAGGTCTGCCCCTGGTGGGAATGCTTGGAGAGCCCTGGGCATCATCAGGTCAGCTCTGGAAGGAGTGAATCCCTTGGGGGGTTCACTCTAAATCCCCTCCCTTGGGGCTCATCAAGTCACCCCCCTCTGACCCCCAACAATCACTCTCTGGTCTCTGCAGCTCCCCTCCCAAAAAAAAACTCCGTGGAGGTGCTTGGTCAAAGTGGAAACGGTTCTCACTTGAAATTGCATTCTGCGATATTTGTAGATTACAGCGTGGTGCAGGTTTTCCTCATTCCCTTTTGCATATGAATTGATCGGTTGCACTGAAACTACCACTTAAGACAAAGGGTTTTGATTTATAGCCAGTCTCTTCCTCATGAATCATACCTGCGGTGTGGCACTCGGGGTCCCCTGGCAAAGCGGCACTTGCCTTTTATAAATGACTGGAGGGGACCGCCAGTGGTAAGGTCCACCCCCGTCACTCCTTTGCTCATGATTACCCATGGGGATATCAGACCCAGTTTTTGCCAGCCTGCCAGGTGTGTTCTGTGTAGTTTTTGTTTTAAATTAAGGAATGTCAGAATGAACGTCTATGGCTCTGTATGCTGCACTATGCTGGCTGTAGAGATCCAACCCCACCACACATCCCCCACCTGCAAGGACAGCGCCTTACCTGGAATTGCTCACCTGGGATGTGAGCGGAGACAGCAGTCTGGCCTTTGCAGGAGCGGCAGCACGGAGCGCAGGTGGCTTTCTCATTCGGTGGAGGAAGCTGGCTGATACCCACCCAAGTTTCCCACAGAGTGTCCTGTTGGGACTTGGGTGACAGCCGTCCAGTCAGTCACTTCCTGTGCCCGCCCTGCTTCCACCCACCACCTGCAAGGTCTCCGGGAAGCCAGATGGAAAGCATGTCAAGGAAGTAAGGATATGAGCTCACAGCTGTAAAGCCCAGGAGCCAGCTCAGAGGCAGGGTGGCCCCTGCCAGACCCTCCTGGTAGAGGATGCTGTGTCAGGAGAGACAAGACAAAGTGTTCTCTTTGCCCAGCACAGTGACAGCAAGTCCATGTGCCCAGATCTGAAAACATATTTATCTCTGAGGAAAGCCTACATGAGCTGGTGCAAGCCACACAGCAAGCCGGAGGCCTGCGTTCCCAGCACCGCCCTCTGCTTGCATTGCCCCGTTGCTGATGCCTTGGAAGGAGTAGGTTATGGAGAGCCATTTCCTAACCCTGCTACCACTGAGCCAGGTCACCTTAGGCAAGAGCTCTAATCTCCAGTTGCTGCTGTTCCGTTGCTCAGTCGTGTCCCACTCTTTGTGATCCCAAGGACTGCAGGACAACAGGATTCCCTGTCCTTCACTGTCTCCCAGAATTTGCTCAGATTCCTGTCCATTGACTTCCCTGGTGGCTCAGACAGTAAAGGCTCAGCCTGCAATGCAGAGACCTGAGTTCGATCCCTGGGTCAGGAAGATCCTCTGGAGAAGGGAATGGCTACCCAATCCAGTTTTCTGGTCTGGAGAATTTCCTGGACAGAGGAGCCTGGCAGGCTACACTCCATGGGGTGGCAAAGAGTCGGACGTGACTAAGCAACTTTCACTTTCACTCTTTCAGTTTCATGTCTGTTGAGTCAGTGATGCTATCTAACCATTTCATCCTTGATGGCCACCCTCTCCTCCTGCCTTTAATCTTTCCCAGCATCAGGGACTCTTTTCCAGTGAGTCAGTTCTTTGCATCAGGTGGCCAAAGTATTAGAGCTTCAATTTCAGCATCAGTCCTTCCATTGAATATTCAGGGTTGATTTCCTTTAGGATTGACTGGGTTTATCTCCTTGCAGTCCAAGGGACTCTCAAGAGTCTTCTCCAGCACCAGTTTGAAAATATCAATTGTTTGGTGCTCAGCCTTCATTATGGACCAGTTCTCACATTCATACATGACTGCTGGAAAAACCACAGCTTTGACTATATGGGCCTTTGTCAGCAAAGGCATATCTCTGCTTTTTAATATGCTGTCCAGGTTTACCATAGCTTTCCTTTGACTTCCCTGGTGGCTCAGATGGTAAAGCATCTGCATACAATGTGGGAGACCTGGGTTCAATCCCTGGGTCGGGAAGATCTCCTGGAGAAGGAAATGGCAACCCACTCCAGTATTGTTGCCTGGAGAATCCCATGGATGGAGAAGCCTGGTAGGCTACAGTCCATGGGGTCTCAAAGAGTTGGACATGACTGAGCGACTTCCTTCACTTCCTTCCAAGGAGCAGGCAGGTGTCTTTTAATTTTATAGCTGCATTCCCTGACCACAGTGATTTTGGAGTCCAAGAAAAGAAAATCTGTCCCTGTGTCCATTTTCTATTTGCCACGAAAGGAGGCCATGATGGACCAGATGCCATGATCTGAGGCCTCATTTTATGAGGCATACAGATTATGTTTTAATTTTCTTCTGACTCTAAAGTTGAATTATTCTAAGATTTATGCAAAGAAGATGGATGTTCTTTGGCAGTACTGCCCAGAGAATGTTCAAGAGAACCAGCTAAAGGTGGCATGACCACAAACACTTGGAAAGTGCAAGGTTTCCTTATGACAGGACTTCTCAAAAAGCTTTTCAGGTCTCCTCCTATGATTATTATTTTATAGTTTTTTCCTTTGCTACTTATAAGAAAATGGCATGGTCCTTGTAAACATACAATATGGAGATTTATAAAACTCTCTACCTCCACCGCCAGTCAGGACACTAGAGTTTGGTAGGTCTATGCATCTTCTCAGATTAGTATGTAGACCATCACTCCCTAGGAGGGGATGGAGCAAGCAAAGTGTTCCCAAGTTGTCAGCCCCCAGCAACCCAGGGTACTATAGAGCACTGCCCAGGTTGGGGTTTTGCAGAAATACTGTCCTGTTTTAGATACTAAGGGAGATCAGCTTTGGATGGAATAGAATGCTTTTATCTAATTTACAAGCTGCTCATATATGATGCCATTGGGCTGCCAGACCTCCTCAGGATTCTTTTATTCTTAATAATAAATGTCTACTTACAGAAATATGCATCAAGAACTATGTTGTGGTTGTTCAGTCGCTAAGTTGTGTCTGGCTCTGTGATCCCATGGACTATAGCACACCAGGCTCCTCGGTCTTCCACTATCTCCCAGAGTTTGCTCAGATTCATGTCCATCGAGTCAGTGGTGCTATCTAACCATCTCATCCTCTGCTGCCCACTTCTCTTTTTGCCTTCAATCTCTCCCAACATCAAGGCCTTTTCAAATGAATCAGCTCTTCACATCAAGTGGCCAAAGTATTGAAGCATCAGCTTCAGCATCATTTTTTCCAATGAATATTCAGGGTTGATTTCCTTTAGGATTGACTGGTTAAGAGCTATAAGCATGTTAAAATCCATATATTTTGGTTGTGTTGCAAAGAGCTTATATAGATCAAAAATATGAATAATCTGACTCACTGTCTTTACAGTTAAGACTGGAACACACAAAATGATTTCAGTAAAAGGCACCAACAAAAGCCAAGCCCAGTGTGTGCCAAGTCAGGTCTTATCTATGAAAAGGCAAAAAAGGGGAGGGGGGAGAGACAAATGAAAAAGCAATGGGAGGCGAGAAGGAGGGAAAGAATCAGGAAAAAGAGTGAGAAAACACAAAACCAGAGGCCAGACAAAAACGAGAACACATCCTACAAGGATGAGGAAGGAAGGCCTCTTTGAGAAAGTGACCTTTGTCCTGAGGCTGGGTCTTAAGAAGGAATGCTCACAGCTGAGGGCTCAGTAAACCAGAGGTCTTTGTGGCAGGAATGAGCCCGACCTGGATCAGGAAAACCAGCGTGACTGGAACATAAAGATAAAAAGTCAGAGAGTCCGACAGCATGCAGATCACGTAGACCTTCTGAGATGTGGGGTGGTGGGGATGGAGGGGGATGACTTTAGGTTTTATTGTAAGTGCCAGAAAAATCTATCAGATTTTAAGCAGAGAAGTGGTGTGCTCTACTGTACGGTTTAAAAAACCTTTTTAAAAAAGGTCACCAGGTTACCTTAGGGGAAAGGAATGTGGATGAGAAAGACTGGGTGTAGAAAGATCAGCTCAAGATTAAGACACAAGAACTGTAACCCAGAAAAGAGCTGATGTTGCTTTGATCCAGGCTAGCAATGCTGAAAATTATGGGGAGTGGTTAGATTGGAAAAACATCTTGGAAGTAAAGCTAACAATGTTAGAAGTAAAGGAAACAGACAATCCAAAGAAGAATCCTGAGTTTTCTTGATCATACAATTGGGTGGGTTCATGATCTGAGTCACAGTCAGCTCCCGGTCTTGTTTTTGCTAACTGTGTAGAGCTTCTCCATCTTTGGCTGCAAAGAATATAATCAAGCTGATTTCAGTATTGACCATCTGGTGACATCCATGTGTATAGTCTTCTCTTGTGTTGTTGGAAGAAGGAGTTTGTTATGACCAGTGCATTCTCTTGGCAAAACTCTATTAGCCTTTGCCCTGCTTCATTCTGTACTCCAAGGCCAAATTTGCCTGTTACTCCAGGTAACTCTTGACTTCCTACTTTTTCATTCCAGTCCCCTATAATGAAAAGGACATCTTTTTTGAGTGTTAATTCTAAAAGGTCTTGTAAGTCTTCACAGAACCATTCAACTTCAGCTTCTTCAGCATTACTGGTTGGGACATAGACTTGGATTACTGTGATATTGAATGGCTTGCCTTAGAAACGAACAGAGATCATTCTGTCATTTTTGAGATTGCATCCAAGTACTGCATTTCAGACTCTTTTGTTGACTATGATGGCTACTCCATTTCTTCTAAGGGATTCTTGTCCATGGTAGCAGATATAATGGTCATCTTAGTTAAATTCACCCATTCCAGTCCATTTTAGTTTACTGATTCTTAAAATGTCAATGTTCACTCTTGCCATCTCCTGTTTGACCACTTCCAGTTTGCCTTGATTCATGGACTTAACATTCCAGGTTCCTATGCAATATTGCTCTTTACAGCATTGGACTTTACTTCCATCACCAGTCACATCCACATCTGCGTATTTTTACTTTGGCTCGGTCTCTTCATTATTTCTAGAGTTATTTCTCCACTAATCTCCAATAACATATTGGGCACCTACTGACCTGGGGAATTCATCTTTCAGTGTCCTATCTTTTTACCTTTTCATACTATTCATGGGGTTCTCCAGGCAAGAATGATGAAGTGGTTTGTCATCCCCTTCTCCAGAGGACCACGTTTTGTCAGAACTCTCCACCATGACCCATCTGTCTTGGGTGGCCCTACATGGCATGGCTCATAGTTTCATTGAACTAAAGAGCCTCTTGATGAAAGTGAAAGAGGAGAGTGAAAAAGTTATCTTAAAACTCAACATTCAGAAAACTAAGATCTGGGCATCTGGTCCCATCACTTCATGGCAAATAATAGATGGGCAAACAGTGGAAACAGTGACAGACTTTAAACTTTTGGGCTCCAGACTCACTGCAGATGGTGACTGCAGATATGAAATTGAAAGATGCTTGCTCCTTGGAGGAAAAGCTATGACCAACCTAGACAGCATATTAAAAGCAGAGACGTTACTTTGTCAACAAAGGTCCATCTAGTGAAGGCTATGGTTTTTCCAGTAGTCATGTATGGATGTGAGAGTTGGACTATAAAGAAAGCTGAGCACCAAAGAATTGATGCTTTTGAACTGTGGTGTTGGAGAAGACTCTTGAGAGTCCCTTTAACTGCAAGGAGATCCAACCAGTCCTTCCTAAAGGAAATCAGTCCTGAATATTCATTGGAAGGACTGATGCTGAAGCTGAAACTCCAATACTTTGGCCACCTGATGCAAAGAACTAACTTATTGGGAAAGACTCTGATGCTGGGAAAGATTGAAGGTGGAAGGAAAAGGGGACGACAGAGTGAGATGGTTGGATGGCATCACTGATTCAATGGACATAAATTTGAGCAAGCTCCAGGAGTTGGTGATGAACAAGGAAGCCTGGTACGCTGCCGTCCATGGGTTCACAAAGAATGAGACATGACTGAGGGACTGAACTGAACTGAATTGTGTGGGTGGTGGTGCCATTAATTTAAACAAGTAAAATAAGAGGTGAGAGACTTCCCAGGTGGGGCTTTGGTGAGATGTAGGAGATGCAAGTTCAATCCCTATGTTGGGGAAGGTTACCTGGAGGAGGAAATGACAACCCACTCCAGTATTCTTGCCTAGGAAATCTCATGGAGAGAAGAGCCTGGCAGCCTACAGTCTGCAGAGTCACAAAGAGTCAAACACAACTGAGGACACACATAAGAGGACAGGGTTGAAGAGAGGAAGTGGCAATCAGGAGTTAAGTTTTAGCCTTATTGAAATGACGATAAGACCTCCAAAAGCTATAGCATGAATCATCAGATCCATGAACCTGAAACTCCTTGGCATCTGATCTACAAAGGGGTCCATCTTTGTACTTCATCACCATACATCATTTCATTTAATCTGTTAATGGTAAGGTTCAGTTCAGTTCAGTTCAGTCACTCAGTCGTGTCCGACTCTTTGCGGCCCCATGAATCGCAGCACGCCAGGCCTCCCTGTCCATCACAACTCCCAGAGTTCACTCAGACTCGCATCCATCGAGTCAGTGATGCCATCCAGCCATCTCATCCTCTGTCGTCCCCTTCTCCTCCTGCCCCCAATCCCTCCCAGCATCAGAGTCTTTTCCAATGAGTCAACTCTTCGATGAGGTGGCCAAAGTACTGGAGCTTCAGCTTTAGCATCATTCCTTCCAAAGAAATCCCAGGGCTGATCTCCTTCAGAATGGACTGGTTGGATCTCCTAATGGTAAGGTACACAGAGTAAATATTACGCCCATTTTTCAGGAAGAACCCTGAGCCTCAGAGACTGAGTTAGTGCTACTAAAGGTTCAGCAACAGGTAAACCACGGAGAATAGAAGCACCTCCTCAAAACTTAGTCCCCTTCCCACCATTCTATACAGAAACTAAGGAACCTACGGTTCCACCAATGACCACAGAACTTGGAACAAAATGTAAGTTATGGAATGTGGTAGTTGAAGATATCTTTGCTTCGGATGCAGGAGATCTTACGGGGACAAAACAGTGAGACTACAACAAAAGTTTCTGAGGTCTGTGAAGAAAGGTCCTAAGTCCACAGAAGCCAGCCCTTCAGATAGGTGAGTGTCCCAAAATAGACCCTGGGATTGGGGGCTCCCACTGCAGTTTTCACTTCCACGAGCCCCCGAGTTGCACTTCCCCACAGACCTGGTGGTTACTGAAAGTGTCCCAAGGTGGGAGGGCTGTTGGCCAAGTGTCTCCATCAGTTCTGCCCACCTGCAAACATACGTTAGCACAGGAACTTAGAGGGCAGACCTCACCAGAAGGAAACTGGCTTAAAGCAAGAGATTCGTATTAACTCCTTCATCTGCTTCACAGAGTCAGGGTCCAGGTCTGGATCAAAACACCCTGTGTTTCCTCTGGATCTTCCCAGCAACCTAACCAAAAGGACAAAGTGGACTGTGTACTTCACTCAATCTTCTTAAGTTGGTTTTGGTTTTTTTTTAAAGTCTAGACTTTTAGAGGAATCTAGAACTCAAAGCTGAATAACTTTGTTATGATTTAAACAAGCCAAATGCCATTAGTTAACAATTTTCCTTGGGTTTCTGTCTAAATTAAAGAGAATGTAAGCTGTTTTTGGAGAAGGTGATGGCACCCCACTCCAGTACTCTTGCCTGGAAAATCTCATGGAGGGAGGAGCCTGGTAGGCTGCAGTCCATGGGGTCGCGAAGAGTCAGACACAACTGAGCAACTTCACTTTGACTTTCCACTTTCATGCATTGGAGAAGGAAATGGCAACCCACTCCAGTATTCTTGCCTAGAGAATCCCAGGGATGGGGGAGCCTGGTGGGCTGCCGTCTGTGGGGTCACACAGAGTCGGACAAGAATGAAGCGACTTAACAGCAAGCTGTTTTTACATTTTTCTACTTCCCTGGTGGCTCAGACAGTTAAGCATCTGCCCTCAATGTGGGAGACGTGGGTTCGATCCCTGGGTGGGGAAGATCCTCTGGAGAAGGAAATGGCAACCCACTCCAGTACTCTTGCCTGGAAAATCCCATGGGAGGAGCCTGGTAGGCTATATAGTCCATGGGGTTGCAAAGAGTCAGACACAACTGAGCGACTTAGATGATGCTGAAGCTGTTTTTAGCATTTATATCTGTCCTAAATCTATGCAAACAGATACAGTGGGGAGCAGCAGATACAAGCTCCTAATTGTGAGAAACTCCCTTGATAAAGAGAGACCATAACAGGAGTTACACAGGAGAAGAGAGGGCAAGAGAAGAAGATACGATGGCAGAAGGAAATGAATTACTTTCTCCTTGGCCGATCATTTAAAATTCCATCCTGGTTAGTAGTAAAGGAAAGTCATTGCAGTGCTATAAATAGAAACTGAGCAGTCAGAAAATGCATAATTTTATCCTTTTACATTTTCAAATTCCAACCAGGGTCCATATCCCACACCTTCCTCACAATGTTCATAGAAAAAAAGTGATACAAAATACATTCTTCTAAATATTTCTGAGACAGCATCAGTTGTAAGATTGCTTAAATTTTAAAAAATCGATTACTGCATGATAGAGAATCATAAACCTCAACTAGAAAAGAAGAAGACAGCTGGGTATATTAATCACTTTGAAAATCTTGGGTCAAGTCTCGCAAGCACAGAATTATTCATTTATTCCCTCCTTCCTTCCTTTATTCTGCTCTCAGTAGCTGACGCCCTAGGGGGAGAGAGGTATGTGGTACAAATAGCTGTGTGACAATGTGGACAGTGATAAGAACCACACAGCCCTCAGGCAAGCGTTGTCCACCCCCAGCTCCTTCAAAAGGGGCAGAAACAGTTGAAGCAGCTGAGAAGCTATAAATAGCATTTAACTTCTATTTTTTTCTAACTCAATTTTTTTTTCAATCATCTCTCCTGAAGCCCAGGTAGAATACAACATTGAATCTGGCTGGGGAAATGTGAGAAGGCTCCAGGACACGGCCTGGACCTTGACAACTGGGCTAGAACTCACACCTGGTGGGAAAGCCAGGTTCTGTTTGTGCATGGATGTGGCAACAAACAAAGGAGGAGTTGCTGTCATTTACCAGGCTCCTGGCAAGTCCTCACTTGCCAGAGGTGGTCGCTTGTAACTTTCCCTTGTACAGATGGGAAAATTGAGGCTGTGGGAGGTTAAACAGCAGCCTAGGGACACAGAGCTATTGAGCAGTGGGTGTGGACAATGCAGCCAGGCCCAAGCAGAAGATGTTTAATAAACGCAGAGAGGGTTGGGTGTGTGCAGCCCCTCTTCAAGCAAATTCCCAGAGCCCAGGAGAATACTCCTGCAGGCGTTGGACAAGGAGCACAGGGCCTGTGCCGACCTGGGCTTCCAGACCCGAGTGTATTCACTGCTGGTGGAAAAGTGGATCACCAGGACGCACTTGGATTGAACCTAATTCTTTCAGACCCAAGCAGAGTTCAAGCTCCAGTGCCAGGTCTGGGGAGACAGGACTTGTCCAGGAGGCCCTGAGATCCCAGCACACCGGTAGCACAAGGCCCTGCTAGCCAACCAGGCTCCGAAACAACGTGAGGGCGCCAGGCCAAGCCCACCTTGCCTGGCTCCCCTCAGGGTCTCAGCCCCACGGCTGCTGCTCCACTGTCCACTGGTCTTTGCTGGATCCAGGGAGTCCCTCAGGCAGGCCCCATCCTCGTCCACTCCAGGCAGGGCCCAGGCCTGGAGTGCCTTGGGGGAACCTCCAAGCCTTCTTATCCACCACCTCCCAGTAAGCCCACTAAAAGGCCAGTGAAGGCACCCTGGGGTGATGGTTCTGAGAGAGAAGGCACGAGTGGATTCTGCAGCTATTTGGCATAAACAAGAGAACAGGGAGACGGAGGAGGCCCCGAGTCTCCAGCCTGGATCCTGGGGACACAGAGGTGCCCTTGAGAAGGGTGGGCAGAGGCTCAGGCTGGAGGAGACATTTATGCTAAGAAATAGACATTAACATCATGTCTCCAGAAGCAGGTTAGATCCGAAGCAGCTGGTACTCACATTTGGGGTGGGGGTGAGGGGGTCTTTTCAAACTTTGGTTTGTTTACTGCTCAGATTGTTTTATCCACCACTTCACCATAACACGGTGCCTCAGTCACAGTAAGGCTGTTAGCTGATTGTTGCTCAGCTTTTTCTTTCAATTAATTTTTATTGGAGTATAGTTGATTAAAGATGTTACTTTAGTTTCAGGTGTAGAGCAAAGTGAATCCGTTATACATATAACTACTGTTTTTAGATTCTGTTCTCATATTCACCTACTCAATGGACACGATTGAGCAAAATCCAGGAGAAGAGCGAAGGACAGGGAAGCCTGGCATGCTGCAGTCCATGGGGTCGCAAAGAGTCAGACATGACTTGGTGATTGAACAAGAACAAAATTCTCATACAGGTCATTACAGAGTGTGAGTGGAGTCCTCGGGCCACACAGTAGGCTGTTTCTCACTTTTGAGGGAACCAGTTCCTTCCCAAATGACTATCTGTCCTTGTGATTCACGCTCATTCCCTGGGCTTCACTGCTTCAGAATGCCTCAACAGTAAAGATATCGCAGTAGGCTGTAAGGTACACTTGGGGAAGAAAACAAAGATGGATTTTTTTTCCTTTTTCTTTTCTTTTTTTAGTATTTACAAGAAAAAGCACTATCTTGATCTGAAGGGGAAAAAATAAACAAAGAAAGAAACGTTCTGGATAAATTGAGTTCAGCTCTGAAAGCCTCCATAGCTTCTTTATCTCCTCACACGGGCTTTGCGCTCAGTCCTCAAATGGAGCATTTTACAACCTGAAAATCAATGGGACGGTTATCAGCACTTGCTTCCTCCAAGGCAGAGATGGAGGGTTCAGGTGGGTGGCGGCCGCACACTAAAGGACGGTAGGGGCAGTGTTGGACCCCATCTTCCTCCTAGGTGACACAGTGGCAAAGGTCCCTGTCTCGCAGGGGCGTCCTCCGGGGGCTGCAAGGCAGAGATGACCATGACGCTGGCTCTGCTCCGCCTTCCCGCGTGGCAAGTGCCACTCCAGCAGCTGCTGTCCCCACGCAGAGACCTCGGCCATCAGCAAGCCCAGCCCGCAGTTCCTAGATTCCTGTAACCTCCTGAGAAGGAAGCGAATCTGTCTCCTAGAAAGCTCGGCTTTGAGGCTGAAAACCCACATTGAGCAAAATTTTTTAAATGAGGAAAAGCACATCCCTGCCACCATAGGCACAACTACAGGAGAAGTTTCTGTGCTTCTCCCACTAAGCAGCCAACCCAGACCTGGAGACCCAGACAGACACTGCTTGCCTTGGAACCTGAGCGTGTTGGACCTCAGGCCCTTTGACTACTCTGGGAAATCCTTATCATTTAAAAAGTGGCTGCTTTATTGTTAGGTGACTCACCCAACTTCAGCTTCTCTTTCCTTCTAGATTAGGAGCCCATGAAAACAAGACTGCGTCATACCTTCCTTTGAATCTCTAACATAGGTAGCCTGTATTCCACACTCAGTAAATGTCTGCTGGTTGTTAACATTTTTCTTGAGTATACCAAAGAGCCTCAGAATACAGGAAACTAACAAACTGGAAACTTCTCTGTGAGAAATTCACATTTGCAAAACAAAGAAGGTCTGCCTTTAAATACATTAGAAGTTCTAAACATGGATATACAAAACGAATGCTCTGTTTGAAAAAATCATTGTCCAGGCAAACCTCAAAGATATCACAGGCTCAGTTCCAGCCCATTGTGATACAGCAGACACTGCAATAAAGTGAGTCACATGAATTTTTCAGATTCCTAGTGCATATAAAAGTTATGCTTCTTCTCAGAGCCTTACCTAGTGAGAGAAAGATGCTCTGAAATATGACCATGGTTGATGGTTAAAGGAAAACTGTACATGTGGTGAACACAGTTATTGAAAAACACTCTACTTAAAAATAGTCATGTTGACACTCTAGTCTATTAAATATGCAATAGTCCTATGTCTAAAAAATAATGTAAATATCTTAATTTAAAAACACTTTCTTGATGTTAGCCATCATCTCAGATTTCAGCCAGTCCTAGTAGAAACATCAAAGATCACGGATCCTAGATCTTCCTGACAAATACAACAATCATTTTAAAGCACTGGAAACATTGTGAGAATTAACGAAACGGGACCAGAGACACAAAGTAAGCAAATGCTGTTGGGACAACAGTGACAGTAGGCAGTCAAGGCAGAGTCGCCACAAACTTTCCATTTGTTAAAAAAAAAAAAAAAAAAACAACGCAGTATCTCGAGGTGCAGAGGAGAGGTGCCTGCCGGTGTTGCCAGCATCCTCTGTGTTTTGCTTTAGCTGCTCAGCTAAGGCAAAACCAACACAGGCGACTTCTTGTTCCTGGAGGGCACGCCCCAGACGGGGGCCCCACGAGCCATTTAGGGTCACGTGCAGAAGCTCCTGAGGGCCACCATCTTCCAGATCCAAAAGCAGGAATGCTCCCTCCCCCGCAGCCAGGAGCTCGGACTGCAGGCTTCCCCAGGTTTCCAGCAGGTGGGTTGGGTTGGGGGAATTTGCCACAGAGTCAGAGGCCCCCCCCCACTGGGACCCCCAGTCTGCGGAGGGTCTCAGCACAGAGAACCTCATCCCAGGACTTGGCAGGAGCCTCTGCTCAAGTCAGGGCTGGAATCCAACAAGCAAATCCCTGGGAGCGGTCACTAACTTAATTCCTGAGACTTGAACGGCAGACTATCAGAAGGCAAAGAGGATGAGAAAACGGGAGAAAGAGTGTGTCTCAGGGAAGACACAAAGAGAGCAAGATTACCACGTCCCCGTTCAGACACTGGCCACCGGAGACTGCCCTCCATTGGCCACGCTGAAACAGGCCTGCCCAGCGGGCCCGGAGCTCCTGCGCCATTTTTGCCTTTCATCGTTTGGGGAGTAGGCCCAGGGATCAACAGACGTGCTAGCGTGCTGTGCACACTCTTTGGGGTTCCCAAGACTGAGGTTCCCAGCCCACTCTGTCTCACTCAGCCTGAGGCTCAGGGCAGCTCACATCTGAGAGTCCAGAGGAAGGGAGATCTGGGCCCTTTCTCCCTGACAGCAGAGCCGGGGCCTTGATCCCTATCTGTCCCTGGTGCTGACAGCTCTCAGGCCTTCAGACTCAGACTGAATCACACCTCCAGCTTCCCGGGGTGTCCAGCCTTCACATGGCAGGCCCTGGGACTCTAATGGAACAAGGCAATTCCTTATAATCACTCAATGAATCATCAATCAATCAATATTTTTTAAACTAATTTGGAGCAGAAGGAAAATAAGGCAAAGGCTGGGATCCCTCACCCCAGGGACTCAGGAGCCTTGTTCTGTGGGCTGCCTGACCTCAATAGATTAACACACCCTTTCCAGGGAGAATGGCTTCTCCAGGAAAACAGAGTCCATCCCACCCTGTTGGGAAACTTTGCTCTTTGTCACAGCATCAAAGCCCACTTTCTGTTATGGTTCATTCCTGTTATGGTTCATTTAGGATAAAAACACGTCCTGAAATGCTGCAATAAAGCAGGAAATTGAAATGCCTTTTGTTCCAGGACCGACGAGTGACCAGCAAAGGGAGCCCTGGACTCCAGAAGCCAGCCATCCTGGGCTGCCTCGGGGTCAGCGTTATATGCCCGTGTTCAGGGGTGATCTCCAGTACACAAGCAACCATGGGACTTTCATTGTCTGCCTTTCTAAATCTGCCCTGCTGGAACTTAAAAAAAGAAGTTACAGCATCTCTATAAAACTATTTGGTTTTAACTGGGTTGTTAAATTTGTTTGCTGAAGTCAGCTCGAAGGCATTAAGAACCTCAATGGCTCAGGGTGTCGGAGATAAATCCTGCCGTCATGTGTGGCACTGGGGAAGAGGCATTTTGCAAACTTTGCCAACTCCCCAAAAAGGAGATTATATGTTTTGGGAGATAGGGCTCCTTCCTATGAGTGATGCTCAGTTAGATTTTTTTTTTTTTTAACACTGAAGGGCATTAAGTGTCTTCATAAACATTAACCAAAGTTTGTTGCAAAGCATAAGCCCCAAAGTAGGGGGTCAGCTGGCAGACTGGAACCCCAGGTGTGGACTGTGCCTGCTCCAGGGAGAGCAGGCTTGTCTCTCCCACAGGACACAAACTGTCTGTTTTCATGATTTGCAAAGAATTAGAAGCATTTAGAGTTAGCCCATCCATATTTTTAATTTTCTCTTGCACAGTAGCTGCATATTTGATGGCAACTAACATAAGTCAAATACTAAACCAGTGATTTCTTGTCCTTTCCTCTGACTTATATTTGTGACATCATATCCATTTCAAGGTAGCCAAACCCTTACAGCTGTTTCCAAAAGAAAGAAGAAATATGAGCATATTAAGTGTATTTCTAAAATTGATTTTATTTCCACTAGGGGCAATTTTGCCCTTTGGCCCCTGGAGATACTTGATAAGGTCGCCTTGGGTTGTCACTCCTGTGGAGAGGGGTACACACCGGCGCCTGGAAGAAGCCAGGGATGCTCCCAAACAGCCTACGAGGCAGAGGACAATCCACAACAAGAATTCAACCTGCCCAGAAAGTCAACGGTCCCAAGAGCGATGCAGCTGATATCTCAACAAGAACTCTTCTTACAGGAAAGAGGAGAGAGCGTTCCTGTGCTGTTAAGGATTGGCTGTCCCATACTGTGGACGTGCATTGCAAGGTGTGTGAGTCTCTGGACTCTGGTTTTATATAGCACCTCAGTAACAGATCTTTTAAATAGAAGACAGGCATTAACAAACGACTATGTTCAGCATTTGCCCTCCTCAGAAACCTGGTCTGCATTTACAATGCTCAACATTTAAAAGCAGGCTGCCTAGAAAGAAACACACACTTACTCTGACAATTTCCCTTCCGACGAAGTGTTGGGGTCCCACTTTCAGCACACACTGTTTCCTGAGCATCCCCCACTTTCCAGGTAGGAGCCAGAGGCCCCCTGTGGACCCCCTTCCTCTCTGCAGGGCTCAATATGGCTTTGGAAAGAAGGAAGCCACTAGGTCTTCGGAGCAGGCACATCAATTCT
The DNA here is from genome assembly GCA_006410615.1 of Neotragus moschatus. Lineage (NCBI taxonomy): Eukaryota > Metazoa > Chordata > Mammalia > Artiodactyla > Bovidae > Neotragus > Neotragus moschatus. The sequence goes on along the minus strand of SJYA01001702.1, from coordinate 716,827 downwards.
TTGGTGGTGGTGGTGATTTAGTTGCTAAGTCGTGTCCAGTCTTGTGACCCCATAGACTGTAGCCTGCCAGGCTCCTCGGTCTGTGGCATTCTCCAGGCAAGAATACTGGAGTGGGTTGCCATTTCTTCCTCCAGGGGTTCTTCCCAACTCAGGGATCGAACCCAGGTCTCCTGCATTGCAGGCAGATTCTTTACCAACTAAGCTACAAGCAGGCAGATTCTTTACCAACTGAGCTACAAGGGAAGCCCCATCTCTTGTTTAGTCCTGAGGCCTTTTTGTTGTGTCAGGTTTATGAGGAGAAACACTTTTTAAATAACTTTTAGTGTGTGTGTGCTCAGTAGCTTCAGTGTATTTGACTCTTTGTGACCCCATGGACTACAGCCTGCCAGGTTCCTCTGTCCATGGGATTCTCCAGGAAAAGTACTGGAATGAGTGGTCATGCCCTCCTCCAGGGGATCTTCCCCACCCAGGGATCCAACCTAATGTGTATCTTGCGTCACCTGCATTGGCAAGCAGATTCTTTACCCCTGAGCCACTGGAGAAGCCTAAATCTTAGAGTAATTAAGTAATTAGTAAAAGAGTAATTGGCAACCAATAATAACATTAGACTTGAAAACACAGAAAGAACCATGGTGAAATCCAATTGTTTCCATGAAGGAAAAGTGCAAAACCTTAGAAAATAGATATTTAGTAAAGAAATAGGATGAAAAGGAAGCCTCGCTCTGCAAATAGAGCATAAGGAAAGCTAATCAAAGGCAAGATGCTCCAGGAAATGTAACTTTTACGGTTTCCGTCAGGAAGGTGATATGCAGCCGGTATCCAGAGAGCTAGCCCAAATACGACAAGGGTTCACGGTCAAGGGTGAGCCGGTAAATAGGAAGCTTTGTTCTAATTTCCCACCTCTAAATTTAGCTTCATGGCAGCACACAACTCAGTGTTTTAAATGTGTGTCAGAGGAGCTTTATTAAAGTCTAAGCTGACTTGATTCCTCTTGTTCTATGCTTTAAAATGTGAGAGAGATGTTGCATAGCTTATGAATTACCTGTTCAGTTGGTATCAGTTGGTAATTGATCTCACATTATTTGTTCCTGGGAGCACAACTGGATCACCTTTAAATGTTTTGAAAACAGTGTAGAAAGCCTCGCTGGGCAGTGCATGGGGCTCCAGGTAACAGAAGCCGGGCCCCAGAAGGCGGTGGCTGACGGGTCTGCATCAGCACCCAGGTGAGATGGCGCTGCAGGGCTAGAAGCAGAAGATGCTCTGAAAATAAAGCCAGCTGGCCCTTAATTGTGCTCACTGGCCCACAGCTCTCTCCCCTGCCCTCTTGCTTGGCGCACAGGAACAGGCTGGCCATAGTCCTTTCAAACAGACTCAGCTAGACCTAGGAGGAGGCTCGCACTGCCCCTGAGCCTCAGAGTGATGGGCTGATCTTCCTCAATCGCTGTTTTTTCATCAGAAAGATAGAATTCTAGTGCCGGCCTCGTGAGCCTCCTGGGAGCATGTAAGGAGACCCAAGCGCATCTTCTGGTGTGGTGACTGGCACAGTCCACCAGCCACTGCCCATGGTCAGTTCCCTCATTCCTGGTGACATCAGCTGAACCACCACCTCCCTGGAAGAAAGCTGTCCTCTCACCCCTCCCCTCCACATCCCCAACAGTGACGCACGAACATGTGGATTCTGTAACCTTTGCGGTCTGGTTTGGCTTTTAATGCCCCAGGACCAGACTCACAGCTAGATTGCTGTCCTAGACCATAAAGAACAGAAGTCACCTGAATCAGCACCTCCTATGTCAGGAAGCATCTCTGCTCCCCCAGAAAATAAAAGGCCCATCGCAAAATAATATCCAAAGCAATGCTCCCCGAGTGCCATTTGGGTGTACAATCACCTACCAGGCTCTGCACCCAAATTAAAATGTTTGAAAAAGGCAGCGTTTCTGCTACTAACTAATTTGGTATCTCAGGCAATCTGAGAAAAGGTCGAGGTAAGTATGTCATATCTGAGCTTCATCCAAACTCCTGAGGGTGGATCCAGGGAGGAGGGGAGAGGAGGAGCCCCAGCACCCACAAACCGACCTAGGACCCCTCCTATTACACAGCCTGGATCTCCAGGTGCACAGGTGAAGACCAAAAGCTGGAGCAGGAACAAATGGAGAGAAGACCAGGAGCTCAGGTCTGCCGTGCAGGAGGGGAAAAGAGGTCGGAGGAAAACTCACCAAACACACTCTCCCGGACCCCAAGGTTCTTGTATGACTGTACTTTCTAGCAGGAGATGCCTAACATTACTGGCAGCCTAATTAGGTGTGAGGACACGCCGAGACACCCTGATTTTTCCACTTCCTATGACGTGACGTTTAATTTTTCCATTCCCTTTTTAGAACTCTGAATGATGCTCTGAATGAAACGTCCAAGAATGGGCCCTTCCCAGGTCCCATACGCACTGTGTCCTGGGGACCTGAGTGACTCACAGCCCATTCATTCAGAAGCAAGCCATTCACTCACTATCCTCACTGGGTTGCAAAGATTCCCAGCTGTATAGACTGGACCTGGAATCCAAACTTGCAAGGTGACCCAAACTTGCAAAATTCGATCAGCACCAAGACGGCAATGATGTAAACTGTTGATGCTGAGGGAGAAAACAAGCTGAGAAGTACAGAGTAGGTGTCTTACTTAGGAGGGTGGGCATGTACATGGCTCCTTCTCCAACTTCTGTAACGTTTTTGAGGTGGCCCCCCAAAAAAACCTGTACTAAAAGTGCATTTTCTGTTGTTTAACTGTGAAGTCACATCTGAATCTTTTTTTCCAGGCCAGCTCACAAATGCCCATATGCTCTGATGACTGTGACTTCACACTCCTGTGGACCCTGGAGGGGCTTTTCACTCCTGCTTCTAGAAGGGGAAAGTCATTCTCCAGTCCAGAGCCTCTCAGTTCCCTTCTTCTGCAGATAGGAGAGGCAGACAGAGCTTGAGGGAAGCCCTGGGAGTGGTTTCCTGGAGCCCAGGCTGAAAAGGGGAGTGTCCCTAACCAGCAGGTTGCCAAGCTGGAAGGCAAAGTGACCCAGACGTCCCATGTACCAGCAAGAACTGATTTTGGCCAAGAGTGTGCTCTGAGACCAGAGCATCCAGCTGTGGGAAGGCGGGGGCAGGGGGCAGTAATCTAGCCCCCTTGGCTGCCCTTCTAGCAAAACCCCCAGCATGTTCATCTGTGCCTGTGATCCCAAGAGTCGTGGAGCACCCTCACCCTGAAGCTGTGCTCCTTCTCCTGCTGTGGGGCCGGGGGTGGTCAGCCCCTTTCCTGACCTGGGCTTCCAGCACAACTGACCCCTCACTGCCCAGGCAAAACTCCAGGCCCACCCAGCAACCAGGGCCCTTAGCACACCTGGGGCTTGGCTGTCCACGGAGGGGACTCAGGGATTCTGGTCCTCATCCCACTCACCCGTGGAATTCAATCATCCTGCAGAAAACAGCTGGCCCACCAGGTATGCGTAACAGGAGGAGACTTCATCTTTCTCATCCACGTTGTCACCATTAGTGTCAGGGCCCCTACACCCAGTGGTCCAAGCAAGCAGCACCCCTAGAGCTGCTGGGCTGGAGGAGAGAGAGGCGACCTCGGCGGGGCCCGCCTCCCTTTAACGACTGCAGACTCACGTTAACCACAGGCTTCTCCTTCATCCGTGACTCTCACAAGCCTGCTTCAGTATATTTTTCAGATACCATTTAGTGAGATTTTAAACTCATGAAAGCAGATCACCTCTCACCTGTTCACTCCACCCAGGTGCCCCGTGGTGTGCCAATTGACAACTGTAAATCATCGTTTCACCCACTGACTTTTGTCCTGCTAGATCTCTGTGTCTTTCATCACTTGCCCCAGAGGTCAGAGGCACCACTGCCCGTAGGTCCCTCGATACTCAGCATTTTCTGAAAAGGGCCATCTCTCTTTCTGAGTCAGCTAGTAACAAAGTTCCGGAATGTGGGATGGATAGCCAGGGTCTCTGCTCTGTATCTACTGGTTGGAAACTCAATCTCACCCTCCCTTTCTAACATAGCTTCAGTTCAGTTTAGTTCAGTTCAGTTGCTCAGTCGTGTCCAACTCTTTGCAACCCCATGGATGGCAGTACTCCAGGCCTCGCTGTCCATCACCAACTCCTGGAGTTTACTCAAACTCATGTCCATCGAGTTGGTGATGCCATCCAACCATCTCATCCTCTGTCAGCCCCTTTTCCTCCTGCTTTCAATCTTTCCCAGCATCAGGGTCTTTTCAAACGAGTCAGTTCTTCGCATCAGGTGGCCAAAGTACTGGAGTTTTAGCTTCAGCATCAGTCCTTCCAATGAATATTCAGGACTGATTTCTTTTAGGATGGGCTGGTTGGATCTCCTTGCAGTCCAAGGGACTCTCAAGAGTTTTCTCTTTGGGTTCTGAAGTCATCTACTTGGAGAAGATGAGGAGACATTAAGTGATGGATAACAGGTGACTTGACACTGGGCACCTGATGCTCTTCCCACCCTGGGTTGGTCACTTTGGAAGCATCTTCAGCTCATTTACTTACCTTAACCCCAAAACCCGGCACTGATGATGGAAATTGAGGACGAAAAGGAAAATCTCTGGGAGTGATGAAGAGGGAAAGTGACTATAGCGCTAACAGTTAAGCAAGAAATGATCTTGGGACTGTTTTCAGTGAAACAACGCAGAGGGTTCAGGGTGTTCTTTTTGCTGGAGAGTGTGTTCATACCCTCAGCAAGCCCAGGTTCTCCCTACACTAAAGTCACAGTTTGGACAACGATGCCTAAAGGCCAGCCTTAGAGAAGAAGAAAAAGGAGATCCTGTCACATGGTGAATTCCTACAATGGAAACCTTTCAGATGGCTTTCTTCCCAATCACACATTGTTCTGAGGCCACATCTCTTGTCCCTGTGTTTTGTTTCTTCATTTCCTCTTATTTCACCCACTTTCTTTCTTTTTTTTTTTTTTTTATTTCCATCTTCTGCTTTCAATCCCAACCCTCCTCTCTGTGATGGGAAGTGGCAGCCACAGAGACTAGCAAGTCCCTTGAGCACTTGGGTCTCCCTAAAATATCATCATTGATTTGGAGTGGACTTGAGCCCCAAACCTATGTTTGAGCCAAGTCCTTGCCATGAATGGCCCCAGTTTCTGAAGCTGTCCTGCCTGTGAGACTGGCTCTCCACCCGCTTCCAGACTCATGAACCACAGCTTGCTGTCTCAGAGGGGCTCTGGGCACCCTGGAGAACCTCCTAGGTACTTCCCAGGCTCGTCCGTGTCACACAACAGCCCTGACAAGCCAGCCAGCTCCCTCTCCCTGTCCCCAGGCCACGCTCACATCCAATGGGGATCAAGGCTCCAAGCGGTTCCTCAGGTGACATGCTAGTACTTTCAATGGTCACTTCCGTGTGGTCACGGCTCTCCACCATCCTCTCCACCTACATCCGTATGCTTAGGCTCTTCCTTCCGATGCCCACCATCTTCCCCACGGTGTGACACCATGGTCTGACACCGACCAGATGAACAAATGTGCCCACCTATCACCCCTGCACTACCCACTCCTTGTGCAACACCTAAAGTGTGCTGGAGAAATCACTAGCGCGAGTTCCATTGGAGAAGGTGAACACCGAGCTCTGTCCTGGTCCCACTGGGTCATCACGAGGTAAGTGGGAATGAAGTGGCCTTTGTCTCCAGTTCACCACTGAGGACCTCGCACCTCCAAGGCATTGGAGCAACTTGACAAGGACCACACAGCTAGTACTCAACAGTCCCTGTGCTCAAACTCAGGATTTCAGCTTTCAAATCCTCTAGTTCTTTGACATTACCTTGCCCCCACTGGCTGCTGGGAAATGAGGAGATCAAGAACTAATATGGTCTCGACCTTCAAAACTGTAAGCTCGCCTCAGGGCCAAAAACAAGACAGGTGGGGGAACTCGCGCTAGTGATTTCTCCAGCACACTTTAGGTGCTGCACAAGGAGTGGTTAGTGCAGGAGTGATTGGCGGCACGTTTGTTCATCTGGTCGGTGTCAGACCATGGTGTCACACCATGGGGAAGATGGTGGGCATCGGAAGGAAGAGCCTGAGCATACGGATGCAGGTGGAGAGGATGGTGGAGAGCCGTGACCACATGGAAGTGGCCGTGGGAAGTCCCCAGCAGCAAGTAGCAAGCACACAGACTGTGATCAGGGTCCGAGGAGTGGGTCCCTCACAGTGTCCAAGGATGGGACGGGTCAAAGGCTGGAAAGAGCAAAGTCAGACCTGGGTCTCAAAGGACACCACCAACTCATTCTTCTCTTCCATCATATTCATCACACTTATAACTGATACTGCTTATTGTTGGTTATATGCAAATTTTGATTATGAGGTATCATTGTAATTTACAATCACAAACCCATAATCCCCATGTGTCCGGTGTACTGCACACCACTCCCCAGTACACTTTAAGCTCCATTACCATGTCCGGCACTTAGTAAGTGTTCAGTAAACATTTGCCAAATTAATGGATGGTTGCATCAAAGTCACATTCTTTCCTACTCCACACTTGATGGGTGGCAGTCATTGTCACTGCAGAGTGACGCCCCTGTGGGAAGGGGTTGGCTAACAGGCTGCCCGGGGTCTGGTTCAGGGAGACAGAGAGAACTCAGTACTGCCAGGCCCTCAATGGGCAATTTCCATCTGCAGAAGTGATTCAAAGAGAAGAGATTAAGACCTAGGAAGAAAAGCTAAAGGAACTATGATCATTGTAGCATTAAAAGGAAGAAAATCAACTGAGTAATTTAATAAAGAGCTTTAAGAATAACTCATTAGGCTTATTGCTCCTTCACTAAAGGAGGAAGATAAATTGCTTTTAAATGTTATTAAGGTAGACACAAACAAGGATTCACTCTAATAAGGAAGAAAAAAAAGAGGAACCCATTTCCTGAGAAGGTGTTTTTTCACAGCTTGCAGGCGTCTCGTGGTCCAAGACAAGGGCCAGGCATCATAAGAGTCCTTCAAATGTGGTCTCGCCTGGATGTCATCAGGGAATTTAGGACTTACCAATAAGATCCTGAAATGAAAATCTTCTAATAAAAATATCCTTGTTCCAAATTAGAAAGCATTTTGTTTAAAAGTTATCCTTAAAGAAATTCTAATTCAGATGGTGCCATAACCACTACCCACTCCTCGGAAACCTGGGAGATAAACCGCCTCAGTGTAGACACACCTGGGGAACTAGTGAGACATCACACGCACACACACACTCACACACACACACACACACACACACACCCTGGTATGAAAATAAAGCTTGTGCTGTCATTCTTCTACAGACAAAGGAACTGCTTTAAAATGGCATCTAATGGCCACAACCTTGTGACATGGATGAAAGAGCCCCCAGCTTCAGGATTTGCCTGCCCTGGAACCCAAGGAGGACACAGGCGCCTCAGACCCAGCTCGCAGGTAACAAGACAACATGGAAAGACTGAGCCAACTTTTCATGCATCCTGGATTTCCATGCTTATTCAGTATACTGGACAAAACCACTAATGTTGCTATTCAGTAACCAAGTTGTGTGCAAATCTTTGCAACTCCTGGACTGCAGCAAGCCAGGCTTCCTATCCCTCACCACCTCCCGAAGTCCTATATGCAGGTCAGGAAGCAACAGTTAGAACTGGACATGGAACAACAGATTGGTTCCAAGTTGGAAAAGGAGCACATCAAGGCTGTATATTGTCACCCTGCTTATTTAACTTCTATCCAGAGTACATCATGAGAAACGCCGGGCTGGAAGAAGCACAAGCTGGAATCAAGATTGCCAGGAGAAATATTAATAACCTCACATATGCAGATGACACCACCTTTATGGCAGAAAGTGAAGAGAAACTAAAAATCTTTTTGATGAAAGTGAAAGGGGAGAGTGAAAAAGTTGGCTTAAAGCTCAACATTCAGAAAACGAAGATCATGGCATCTGGTCCCATCACTTCATGGCAAATAGATGGGGAAACAGTGGAAACAGTGTCAGACTTTATTTTGGGGGGCTTCAAAATCACTGCAGATGGTGATTGAAGCCATGCAATTAAAAGACGCTTACTCCTTGGAAGGAAAATTATGACCAACCTAGATAGCATATTCAAAAGCAGAGACATTACTTTGCCGACTAAGGTCCATCTAGTCAAGGCTATGGTTTTTCCTGTGGTCATGTATGGATGTGAGAATTGGACTGTGAAGAAAGCTGAGCGCTGAAGAATTGATGCTTTTGAACTGTGATGTTGGAGAAGACTCTTGAGAGTCCCTTGGACTGCAAGGAGATCCAACCAGTCCATTCTGAAGGAGATCAGTCCTGGGTGTTCTTTGTTTTTTTTTTTTTTTTNCTCCGTCTTTTGTAGTCTTCCTACCTGTTTTTGAAGACAATGTTCTGCTATTCTGGATGCCTGACGACCTCTGACAGCATTCAGAAGTTGTTTTGTAGATTTTCCTCCGCGCTGAAATGTTCTTTGGATGAATTTGCTGGGAAGAAAGTGGTCTCCCCGTCCTATTCCTCCGCCATCTTCTCCCCCACTCCTGGGTGTTCTTTGGAAGGAATGATGCTGAAGCTGAACCTCCAGTACTTGGGCCACCTCATGCAAAGAGCTGACTCATTGGAAAAGACTCTGATGCTGGGAGGGATTCGGGGCAGGAGGAGAAGGGGGCGACAGATGAGATGGCTGGATGGCATCACCGACTCAATGGATGTGAGTCTGAGTGAACTCCGGGAGTTGGTGATGGACAGGGAGGCCTGGCATGCTACGATTCATGGGGTCGCAAAGAGTCGGACACAACTGAGCGACTGAACTGAACTGAACTTCACCAAAGTGAAACATGTGATTACCAAGGTGGAAAGGGAAGGAGGGATAAACCGAGAGATTGAGATTGACACACACATACCACCATGTATAAAATAGATGACTGATAAGCACCTACGGGAGAGCACTGGGATTTCTGTTTAACTCTCTATAATGGCCTATGTGGAAAGAGAATCTAAAACGGAGTGGGTACGTGTACATGCATAACTGATCCACTTTGCTGTGCAGCAGAAACCAGCACAATGTTGTAAATCAACTCTATGCCAACAAAAGTTAATTTAAAGGAAAAAAGTGAACTTCTCAATCCCTCACTTCAATCATCAAAGGCAAGTTAAATCTGTTTTGTACAATTTTACTCAGTGACAATCCTAGTAACAACGCCAATTCACCTGACTGGGAAAAAGGTAAAACTGAGTCACAGTTCTGTAGATGTAGCACTGAAAACTGCGAAAGAAAGTTCTTTTACAACGAAAAGTTATTCTCACTCTGCTACGCAGTCCTACCACCTACCTGTCTGTGAGGTGTCCACAACAAAGCCTATAAAACATGAGACCTTGTGTTTCTCTCCTGACAGTGGTGCCCAAGGGATAATGGCTTCCCCTCAATAAGCCATTCATTCAGTTAATGGGAATATTGGCGGAGCTTTTCCAACAGATTTTTGATGTGTCAGTTCATTTCAAACGGACTCCAAGAATTGAGCAGATCTTTCCCTGCTGGATGTCATCACGGCAGAAAGTCACCTAAAAAGAATCCTCAACATGCAAATTCATTTTAAATTGAGCAGCTTCGTTTTACATTTTGAAGATAATCAGATTAACCAAAAGGAACTGAGAGAGAAAACCAATATCAGGCTGGAGTGGAAAAAAAGCTCGAAAAATAAAACCATGAGAAAGCTGAGTCATTTTTGACCTAATTTCAAGGCCCTGTGGAAGTCCCCAGCATGAGCATGGGGTGGGCTGGGGGCATCGCACAGTTCTCTTTTTCTCAGAGCCAACCACTCGCATCCAGCCCTGTAGTGATAAGCTTCCCTGGGCCGACCTGATGGCCCTGTGACTCGGAATGGAAGACACAGCCTTTCCTTGATTTCTGTGGCATGCAGTGTGGGAGCGGCATTGAACTGACCAGAAATCACATCGGATCAAGGGAGAGACTCAAGCACGGCTTTTGACCCGGGATGCAGAGACCCGTGGTGAGACTTCAGCAAAAAAGCTACAAAGATACATGAGTTTCATATTCAAGATCATCTTTCTGTTCTGAAAACCCAAACATCGACGTCCTCAGCCCAGAAAGTAAAACTGACAATGAATAGGATGTGAAACTAGCCCAACAGACTGCTCGTATTTCGCCATGATGCTAAATGAAAGTGCAGAAAAGTCCAACAGCAAAATGAATGTTTCGGGTTTCTTAGACGAGATCTCTGAGGTTTCTCTAATTATCATACTCCAGGGTTAACAATAGAAAGCCCAGTTTAAATACGTGATTCAGTGATTAAAAAAAAAAAAAAAACAGCATTTGGGGTTCTTTGGAGAGTTCTGAAATTTCCATAGCAGCTGCAGACTTTGGTCCTGGTGGCATTTGGGGAAACACTTGTCAAATCCATGTTTGGAGCCAAAACTGCCTGTGTGAAAACAATTTTTTTCCCTATTGTTGAGTGAAAATTCCATGAGCAAAAAATTCTTGCACTGTGTCCAGTGGAAATACGTATTTCCACTGAAAATATGACCCTCATGAGCTTGCTTGTAATGTTTACGTTGGAAATAAGCAACAGAAACGTGCACCCTCTTTTCTTTGCTTTTGCTCTTTATCAAGGGAGTGGGAGGGACCTGGCAGAAAATCAGCATGACAAATGCAGCCGCTTGCCTCTCAGTCACCCAGCCCTTAGCCATCATCCTACCTGGGCAATGCACCTGTTCCCCCCTCCCACAGCATGTCGCTCTTTGAGGAATAGCCTAGAGATTCTGACTTGTAGCCACAGCAGAGACACTTGGCACCGCTGTCTGCAGACTCTGGCCCAACTGGCTGAAGTAAGTCTTTGCCCATTTATCAACCAATTCAGGTCTCAGCTGCAGTTTTCAGCTTTGATCAAAGCCGAAGCCCATATCGTCAAAACATCATGTGTGAGCCTGGGTCTGGGAAGACCAACAAGAAGCTCCGAGGGGACACAGAGCATGGCTGGGCCACCTGCTCCCCCCATTAGTGTGGAGGGGAGAGGACTCAGCTGATCTGCCCAGGGAGAGCGGGGTGTGCAGCCGAGACAGGCAAGGAAGATTGCAAAGGGGGCTTCGAGGGGCCTGGAATTCCACCCCGCTTTGCTGCCACTGACTTGGCACTTCAGGGAGATTAAGAATGGAGCCCCCAAGGACTTAGAGTCTAGTGGCTTCCCAAACACACAGAGACACACCTCATTCTGATATACATCAGGCCAATGAAAGCACAAATGAAGGAATAATCCAGAACCCCAGGAATATCAAGAGAGGAAACAAAAATCATCAGAAGGAGAATCTGCAAAGAGAGCAGACAGCTGGGTGTACAATAAGCCAGAAAACAGAAAGTTAAGGAAGAAAAAAAAAAAAAGCTTCTCAGACCTTTCTCCTTCCATTCAAATCCATTTATTGAGCACCTACTAGTACAAGCATTTACTGAGCACCTACTACATGCAAGGCACACAAATAAACAAGGTATGGTTTCTCCACTTTGGAACTTAAAGACAGGGACGCAAATGATTTTGCAGTAAGTTATTTGCTTGTGCCATGCACCAGGGGAATGTGGAGGCCAAAAAAGTCCTGTTTGCCTGTGAGAATCTGGAGGGCTTCCCGGAGATGTGGCCACCTGCAGTGAGCCTCCAGGAAAGAGTGGGATTTCAGCTGGCCTACATGCAAGCATTGTTGTTGTTGTTGAGTCTCTCAGTCGTGTTCAACTCTTTGCAACCCCATGGACTGCAGCACGTCAGGCTTCCCTATCCTTCACCATCTCCCAGAGTTCACTCAAACTCATGTCCATTGAGCCAATGATGCCATCCAACCATTTCATCCTCTGTGGCTCCCTTCTCCCCCTGCCTTCAATCTTTTCCAGCATCATTAGTTTGGGCTGAAGTTCTTAGGAGCCTCGGGAGGTCGCAAAGCCACAGAAGTTCAGTTCAGTTGCCAGACGTGTCCGACTCTTTGCAACCCGTGGACTACAGCATGCCAGGCCTCCCTGTCCATCACCAACTCCCAGAGCTTACTCACACTCATGTCCACCGAGTTGGTGATGCCATCCAGCCATCTCCTCCTCTGTCGCCCCCTTCTCCTCCAGCCTTAGCCTGAGCTCATAAACTGTGCTCTCTTAATCCCAGGATATGCCTACAAGGGGGGCATTGACGTTCAGCAGTTACTGGGGCAGTTATCAGACCAGGAGCCCAGGAGAGCCAGGGTGGAGGGAGAGCAGCCCCGCCCACCGGCTTGCTCAGCTCCCTGTCCCGACTCTCCACTTCCTCCTCAGCCGCCTGCAGGGCTTCTCTCCACCCCACTCCACCCCAACTTCCTCACACCCTGGGCAACCTTGGGCAAGCTACTCAACTGCTCTCTGCCTCAAACTCCTCCTCTGTAAATGAGGAGGGTTAGAAATAGCATCTCAGAGTGTGGTGAAGTCCCCTTGTTGTCCACCTCGAACTACAACAGCGCTGTTCATCAGCCCTACTCCAATACAAAAGAAAAAGTTTAAAAAGTAAAAAAATAGTATCTCAGAGGATTCTATAGCAGATAAAATGGATTGGTGCCTCCCAGGACACTTAGCACAGAGTGAAAGTCGCTCAGTCGTGTCCGATTCTTTGTGATCCCATGGACTCCATGGAATTCCTCAGGCCAGAATACTGGAGTGGGTAGCCTTTCCCTTTTCCAGGGCATCTTCCCAACCCAAGGATCAAACCCAGGTCTCCCACATTGCAGGTGGATTCTTTACCAGCTGAGCCAAAGGGGAAGCCCAGCACAGAGTGAGTGCTCATAAAGTTCAATTCTTATTAGTTATGCTTTTCTTCTGACCACCTGCTAATTTGTAAGCTGACTGTCCCCCCATCTGTATCCAAGGCTCATCTCTCTTTCCTAACAGTCAGCCCTGTGAATCCAGCGGTTTTGTGGATGTCACTTGTAATTCTCTCCATTCAGACAGACCCATCTAAAACTGAAGTCATCATCTGTCCTCAGCCTCTTCTCTTTCCTCTCTGATCCAGGTGAGGGGCCTCATTGTCCAGCAGTTACCCAGGACAGAATTCAGACAGTCATCCTAGACCTGCCCTTCATTTTCTGACCCTAAACAGTCCTGGTGTACAATAAAAATACCGTCACTGGACGAACCTCCTCCCACTCCCATTCACTTCCCATTTCTCTTCTGTCCAGGCTACCCCCTCACATGTGACTCCCCTACAACAGCCACACGCAGGTCCAACCAGGCTCTCCTGGCCAGGCCCTCCACAGCTGATGTCTATACTCAGATCTCCCAGGATCTCTCCTGCCTTTTAGTCTCATCTTCATAAATGTCAGCTTCCCACACTGAGCACAGAGCAGCCTCTCCATTCTTGTTCAGTCGCTAAGTTGTGTCCTTCTCTTTGGGAAACAACGAGCTGCAGCACTCCAGGCTTCCTTGCCCTTCCCTGTCTCCTGGAGTTTGCTCAAAAGGCTATCACAAATGAATCAATGAGGGAGTGAATGACTCTTCCACAGTTTCCCCATGAGAACTTTCCTGCGGCCCTTCGGAACTCTTTCTGATACTTAGATATGTCACCCAGGAAGACAGCCTTCTGCCCACCCTCACCCAAGTCCAACAGGCTCCCTACTAGCCCATCAGCTGCCAGATCCTCCAGGTCTATCTCTCCTTTCAGAGACTATTCCCAAAGACTGCTTTTATTGCTGGCCACCACGCTAAGCACAGAGTTCCCTGAAGTCCACAGTTATTCATGCTTACCTAGAAGTCTCTGCAGTAAAGCCCAGGCACTGCCTGGTCTACAGCAGGCATTCCATTAATGATTTATCAACCCAGCAGTGAATGGATCAGATGCCAACTGTGTCACAAAAACAGTACCAGTGAAGGGAGAAATCAGTGTGGCATCTCTTTTTCTTTACTTTTGGCTTTCTTTCCATAGACCGTGCATACCACATTCTGTCTCAGGGGAACAGAACGGACCTTCGTTTCTACCGCTTCTCTATTTCTGCCAAACTCAGTTCCTGCTGCTGCATTGACAGACTTTTGGAAGGCTCACCTTTCCCTTGAATTTCTCATGATGATTAAGAACTATAATTGCCACTGAACAGTCCAGTTTAGCACAGACAAAGCCAACCAACATTCACCAATGGACTTTAAATGCTGACAGTTTAAACAGCCAAGAAAAGTTCATTAAGCGCTGGGCAATAAAAAGCGCAGGGGAAAATAGAGACAGAATAACTCCCCTGGGCATCGCCAGAGCAGGCCTTTGTGATGAAACATTCCTCAAGGAATCTGGGGAAATTACATTATAAAAACTGCAACAGACGGCAGGCTAGAGTAACAAGCTTCATTAGAGCATCGTGGCCACACAGCTCCTTTCCTGGGGAGGGAAGGGCACCACGCAGCCCCCTGTCAGGCAGGCTGTCCAAAGGGGCCCAGACCCCTGTGAATGTGGCTGCAAATGGCTTTTATCCCCAGCACATAAGAGTTTGAAGGCATGAGAAATTCAGAACACTATTTCCCTACTCTGCACTTGAAAGCTGGTCCAAAGGCGTCAAGTACATTTTGACATTTTTTTGTTTGTTTTTCTAAAGTAGCCAGGCATCAGCAAAATAATTGATCACTATGAATCAAATAGTGGAAACAGTGGCAGATTTTCTTTTGGGGGGCTCCAAAATCATTGTGGATGGTGAGTGTAGCATGAAATTAAAAGACACTTACTCCTTGGAATAAAATCTATGACAAACCTAGACAGCATATTAAAAAGCAGAGACATCACTTTGCCAACAAAAGTCCATATTGTCAAAGCTATCGTTTTTCCAGTAGTCATGTAGGAAGTGAGAGTTGGGCCATAAAGAAGGCAGAGCACCCAAGAATTGATGCTTTTGAACTGTGGTGCTGGATAAGACTCTCGAGAGTCCCTTGGATTGCCAGGAGACCCAACCAGTCCATCCTAAAGGAAATCAACCCTGAATATTCACTGGAAGGACTGATGCTGATGCTGAAGCTGAACCTCCAGTACTTTGGCCACTTGACATGAAGAGCCAACTCGTTGGAAAAGACTTTGATGCTGGGAAAGATTGAAGGCATAAGAAGAAGGGGATGACAGAGGATGAGATGATTGAATGGCATCACTGACTCACGAGCTTCAGAAAACTCGGGAGATTGTGAAGGACAGGGAAGGCTGGTGTGTTGCAGTCCGTGGGATCGCAAAGAATTGGACACAACTTAGCAACTTAACAATGAACAATAATACTATAAATGACTTTGAAATAAAAGGGATTGTTTCCCTACACAGGACTGGCTATTAAGGACAGCTTTGAGAATGCAGAGTAAAAGCCCAGGGCAGAAACCAAGAGAAATCTGGAGTGTTTCAGAATATCTATGAGCCAGAGACGTAACAGAGTGAACTCTGACTGTGGGGCCCGTGTTACACACATATTGTCAAAGGAGGACATTTCTGAGAGCAGTGAGCAAGCGTGGTCTCCCGGCTCTGAGTGGTGCCTCGTGAATTAAACCCTCGGGTGGAGGACAAAGTGCACTTTAGATTATAAAAGTCAAAACATACTTTTTTAAAAAGTCTCTCTGGACTTAGTCCTTGGACTCTTCCCTTATGTAGTTTCAACCCAAACTGCACAGCATTTCTTATCAGCAAAAGCAGACAATAAAATATGGGAAGAACTGTAAGAGAAACAGGCCAGGGCTCTTGTGAAATTCTTTCGCCACACAGCGGGCTTCTGCAAACAGGAAAAACACACACACACACACACACACACACACACACATTTAGCAAGAGGTGCACAAGCTAGTTAGAGATGCAAACAGATGATCCCAAGGTGACTGTCAGCTGGTGCTCAGTTTCTCCCCTTTAAAAATAAGCCATCAAAGTGAAGCCTTGCCTCGCAAGTCCAAGTGTTTCTGCATAACGAAAATTAACCATCATGTGATGCTGAAAAAGAGGTTAGGATCAGATCCAGAACACGCAGGCAGGTGACTCCAAGGCTTCCTTTAGAACTTCAGAACCACCAGCTGATTTAGACACACTGCCCTTGTCTGTTACTTCAAGGTCGAGTGATTAAGAGACAAGCTTTCATCCAGCACCTCCCCCACCCCACCAAATAAAACCATCCAAAATAGTTGAAATCAAGGTGACCATGAGTTTAAAAACTGGAGGGGGATTGTCTTGCCACATTGTCTTCTCTTCACTAGTACATTTCTTACCCCTGGATCCTGAATCTCTTCATTAAAAAAAAAAAAAGATGAGTCTTCTTCACCCCCAGTCAATGCAAATGTAAAAGAGAGAGGGTCTCCAGCCTCTCACACCTCTCCCATAGTGTGATCATTGTGACAAGGCTCTTGGTGGCAGAGCTTAATGTGGTTAATGAGTAAAGTCTTGTTAAGATGTTCACAGGAGGGAAAAAGAGCTGCTCTTCTCCACCGCAGCACAAGCATTGCCAGGCTGAGCCAGGGCAGTCTGCACAGGGCTTGTGACAGAAGTGGGCTGGTTCCCCTTTTGGGCTCAGCACACCCACGGAGGAGTCTTGAGAAAGTCCTGTGTCTCCTGAGGCCAGGCTCTGACTCGGCCGCTCCTTAGATGCAGACACTGTGCAAAAAGCAGGCAGCTGAGTGTTCCGCTCCTCCCAGCTCCCCCAGCCCACCCCGCGTAATACATGAGGTCTGGGTGAACCCTGAAAAAGAAACAGAACTTCCATGAATTCTGATTTCCATTGACTGGCCTCATCAATCCTCCCAAAGGTTGCCTCCATCGCTTCCCCTTCCCCAAGCACATTTCACGTTTTGACAGAGCAAAACCTATTACTATGACCTTTGGTAGAAGTTTCATTAACCTAGTCTTCACTGATCTAAAATCAGTCATGCCAGGCGGAGGTTTAACTCTGAGCAGGGATCCGACTCTTCTTTTCGCCCAGAAATTCAAGTCTATAAACAGTATATGGAGGAGGCAGTATCAAAATGTCAAGGAAGACATTGTTTCAACACATCGGAAGCACTTGCTCACAAGTAGCTGTAAGAATATGGTTAAATAGGCCGTATCACAGCTCCGAGAAGACTTCATGAAAGGCAACATTTCTATCTTAGTTGTCTTACTGAGACTCTCTCACACAGTCTAAAATTCTGACTGCTTGCTCCCTGAATTACTGCAAGTGAATGCCAGCCTGTTTAATCTGAAACAAAAAGGGTCCTGTGTTTAGCAAACATTAACAACTGGATTTTACAACATTTGCTACGAGTCTCCCAGCAGAAG
The DNA here is from genome assembly GCA_006410615.1 of Neotragus moschatus. Classification (NCBI taxonomy): domain Eukaryota; kingdom Metazoa; phylum Chordata; class Mammalia; order Artiodactyla; family Bovidae; genus Neotragus; species Neotragus moschatus. The sequence goes on along the minus strand of SJYA01001702.1, from coordinate 699,571 downwards.
GTGGTCTTGATGGAGCTGCTTTTTAGAGTCAAAAGTGAAGAGCCACATCGCTCCAGCTGCTCCCCTAACGAGCACTCTCTATGTGATCGACCTCATGCCCTGTGCCCTAGAGAGGAAGTGAGTCTAATGGCCGTGGGGGTGAGATTAGAGAATAACTGGATTCCAAATGCTATGGTACAGAGTCCAGGCCAAATAGAAAACCTCAGCAAGAAAAAATGATTGAATAAAATATTCAGGAGGCAGGGAAGTGGCATGTGCTGGGAGCACCTTTCCACATCACTTGTGGTCACCTGTGTGTCTGCAAAACTCATCTCAGCAACTCCTCCAGGGGGCCCTTTCACTCCAATGAGTGCATCAATGCCCCTATTTGTACGGCAGTGTGCACGGCACCGTGTGCCCAGTCTTCTTTCTCCACACCTAGCGGTGGACCGAGCCTGTGCCTCTGGGCATTTTCAGCATCTTACCAGGAACCTTGCTCCTTGGAAGACAAGCTATGACAAACCTAGACCAGGTATTAGAAAGCAGACACCACTTTGCCAACAAAAGTCCATATCACGAAAGCTATGGTTCATCTAGTAGTCCTGTACAGATGTGAGAGTAGGACCATAAAGAAGGCTGAGAAACAAAGAACTGATGCTTTCAAACTGTGGTACCAAAGAAGACTCTTGAGCACCCCTTGGACAGCAAGGAGATCAAACCAGTCCATCCTAAAGGAAATCAACCCTGATACTCATTAGAAGGACTGTTGCTGGAGCTTAAGTTCTAATACTTTGGCCACCTAATGCGAAAAGCTGACTCATTAGAAAAGACTCTGATGCTGGGAAAGATCGAAGGCAAGAGGAGAAGGGGATGGCTGGATGGCATCACTGACTCAACGGACATGAGTTTGAGCAAGCTCCAGGAGACGTTGAAGGACAGGGAAGCCTGGAGTGCTGCGGTCCATGAGGTCGCAAAGAGTCGGACACGACTGAGTGACTGAACTGCAACCAGGAACCAGGCATAAGTTCAACTCTCAATAGCACTTTCATGAATAAATGAATGAAGGAACAAATGTACATTTTCCTGTACATTCTTTTTTGTGGAAACTTTGCCCAGCATTTAGAAATTCAGCAGTAAATAGGCTGCCAAATTTTTGCCCTGCAGTCCTCCTAAGTCAGTTTTTGATGCCCTGTTGGAGTGCAGACATCATTTGTAAATGTCAGCTTTGTCAGGTGGTTGCAAAGGTGCTTATTATTCCCCCAGAGTGGAAAGTCCCTCAGCTGAGTGGACGAGGAGCTTCCGGTTTCTGTGGCCCACACCTGCAGTTTCTCAGGCATCTTCACCTCATGCCAGGTTGTGCCCCACACTCAGTTGGCCTCTTTCAACTACCACTTTGTCATTAGCGTATGTAATCACCTCCATGACAATGGCACCTCTTAGGTGACACTACCTGTTTGTAACGGTCAGTTGGATCTAGAAAAAGGAAATCCAATACTATCAATAAACCAAGCAGAAGAACAAAGTCCTGATATTCTCAAGGTGGGCTTACATCAAGGCCCTCTTAAATACAGCATGAATTATTTAGCCCATGAATGCAAACAATGCGTGACTCCATAAGGAAAGCATTTCTAGCTGCCTTCTTTTCAGATATATTTTAGTGTTTTCACTTATCTGAAAACAAGCAGCTGGACTTAATTCCCTTCTGACCTCGGTTTTTTATTGTTACCCACCCCCCACCACCACCACTACCAACACATCTGTTGCCAAAGAACGTATCTTGACTCCAAAATGTTATTTTAATCGAAAATGAATCAGAAGGTAACCTTCCATAACTTCATGCAGTTGCTTCCAAAGTTTGAACCACCCCTTTAACCTTGACCAGGTTCTAACTTTCCATATTCTGATTAAACTTAATTCTAACCTGCACTTGAGTTTTCCAAATGTCCTCTAAAACCCCTTGCCCTGCCAACCACATGGTCATGCTCAATAACCAGATTGGGGAACTCAGGCATCCTGTGCCTAACTGTCTCCACGTGCCAGAGCCTCGTCCTGGTACCACCACCAGGAAGAAGGGGTCTGTCTTACCCTCACCTGCTTCCTCATCCCTCCCCTGGGCACATCCTCCTGGGCCAACTGCAGGGGTGAGCAAGCTAAAAGGAAAAGTGCCCATCTGGCACCTGGGGGAACCATATCGACTTCATGGTCATCGGATCTGTTGGACACTGGCTCTCCTGCTTTTTAGCTGTGTGCACCTTCTCACCTGTCGCCACCTTTCTGTGCCTCGGTTACTTAGATACAAGTAACAGTAGCATTACCTACAGCACTGAAGGGTTTTAAAGACTCATTGTGAAGCTGTGGTTAAGTCATCAGAGCTCGACATACAATAAATACTCAATTAAATATACACTGGACCTATCTACTCTCTGTTTATCTGTCTATATATCTGCGTCTATGTGTATTTTTTTTTCTTTCATTGACTATCAGCTTTTGGGGAGCAGGCACCATTTCTGATTCATCTTTGCACCCATCAGAAAAGGCTGTCACCAAGGGCTAACTGATTTAATGTTATTAAATTTACACTCTAACTCAACTTACTATCATGTTAGAAATATTTTAATTACTACAAGGCATTGCTAAACAGAAATATGGGCTTCTCTTTTCTCTTTCCATATCAGGCTTCCAGGATTTTGTTAACCTCTATAAATCATCTCACTTCTTATAACATCTGCAACCCAGAGCAGCAAAAGGCTCGGGGACGAGCCTAGCAGAGAGCCGCCATGTAGTACATGCCATGCCGTGTGCATGCCGGCTGTCAGCTGCACACAACACACACCACAGGCGTGGACATACATGCACACACACAGAGGAGGGGGCGGCCCAAGCGAACGGTAGATTTATAATTGTTTGCAAATCTTATGTTGTGAGTGTTTCACACGATAGCACCCACAGGCTACACCCTACCTGAAAAGACCAATGACATGTTTATTGGGGCAGCATTGAAGCAGAAGGTAGTTATCTATACGTTTCAGGTCAAAAATAAGTTTTGCCCTAAACTCAGAGACAGCTGAAGTCAAGGTGACTTTCTTGGTTTGAAATAGCTGAATGATTGAAACATCTACTTCCCACCAGATATGAAAAACACATTTTAAAAGAATCTTCAGTGCTGGAGTCACTTTCAGCAAAATACCTGTGAGAGCAGACTATGCGCCAGGGGTGGGTGGCAAAAATGTGCGCCCATCTTGGCGCCATGTAAAGAGGACAGCAAAGTGAACCCTGTGCATTGATGCTATGGTAGAAGCTTATTCTAGGGGGACCATGGGCATGGAATGGTCAATTTCAGCTTAGAAATGAACAACACAAGGCCTATTTTAAAAAGTACAAAAAGTAAAAAGTCAAGCTTCTTCAAGACCGCACTTGGAGCAGTGTCCCAGTGTTCCAGAAGACAGCTGATGGAAAACGCTGGGGTGTGCCCCATCGCCCCTCTCCTGTTGCTATCATTGCTGAGGGGCCGCAGCCCCAGAGGCACATGTTTGGCCCGGAAGGTGAAATGCCTTGTCTCTCATCTCTTGGTCTCAAGAGGGTTGAGTCTACCAGGGCAAAAAGATTCCCACAGCAGGAAATTCCCCAAACCGGAGGATCAAACCTCCAGCACCACCAAGGGGGACGTAAGGGTTTCTCCTCTCTGGGACCCCAGCCCTGTCTCATTCGAATCGGTGGAGGGGAGCTCTTCCACCCAACCAGCAGACACTCCTGGATGGCTGCCATATGCAAAGCATCAGGCTTCATGTGGAGACGAAGAGAATAAAGACCCCACCCCCAATGGTGCAGTCACTTGCGTCTTGATACTGAGTTTAAATAACAGCTCACTCAAAGGTGAGTGGACCACAGGGATAAAGATGAAATGAAAAATCCATAGATCAGGGCTTCCCTGGCGGTACAGCTGTAAAGAATGCGCCTGCCTAATGTGGAGGACACAGGTTGGATCCCTGGTCTGGACGATTCCACATGCCTCAGGGTGCCACAGCGCCTGAGCCTAAGGGCACTAGAGCCCATGCAGGAAACAAGAGAAGCCGCTGCAACCAGAACCCCATGCACCACAACTAGAGAGGAGCCTCAACTCTGCGCAACTAGAGAAAGCCCTCACTCAGCAATGAAGACGCAACATGGCCAAAAATAGATAGATAGATAACTTTTTAAAAATCCATAGACTTGGCTCTTCTTCTAGTTCTGACCCTTCTCCTAGACCAGCAAAGTGTTAGTTTGCTTTTGGGATTTTTTTTTTTCTTTTGTTTGAAGCTCTCTGCAGGTCATGGTAGCATGGTTCTTGGTGCCGAAGCCACGTTGCTGTTGTCATATCCCCTCAGGAAGCACCCCCTTCCCCAGCATCCCTTCAGCAAGGCTCTTCCCTGCTTGACTGGCTTCCAGGGCCTCTGATCCCCCAAGCCCAACCAGAGCCCCTGTATAGCTCTCTGGCTGGAATCCCTTCCCAGCTTGCTTTCCTGGTGTGTATCCCCAGCCCCTCGGCCACCCAGGTCGTCTCCCGCCAGTTGCCACCTTCAGTCTCTGAGCCCATCGTCTTCCACCCCATGGTTGCTTTGCCTCCTGTCAATCAATTTATGGCTCACTATAAAATTAGCATCCTCAGAGTTGCCACAACCTACAGAAGACTGTTTTCATCTGGAGCCTTTTAAAAAGCAGATTCATCAGGATCTATTCTAGATAAACATATGTCACTCTTGTATATAACCAGGACTTTGAAGAGGGTTATGCACTTTACCATCTGATAAAAATGTCCCTCTTCCACCACTGCCCAGCACTCATCAGTGCCCCAGCCCCACCAAGTCTCTGCTGGTACCTGAAATTCTATTCAGACTTTTGAGTTAAAACTCACAGTGATGTCCAGGAAATAGAATTCATCTCACCTCTGTGAACTGGAAGGCAACTTTAGTGACTGGCTCAGTTGCCAACAGTTGGTGATGGGCAGAACCCAGTTGGAGGGAGGGACAGAGGAGGCCAGAGGGACCCCAGGGCAGGACAGTGCCACAGGATCAAAGAGAAAGGGGCCCTGAATGAGCAGCCCCCAGGCACCCGCGCCTGCATCACAGCATCTCAGTGTGATTGAGAAGTAGACAGCATGACACTCCCTCCCTCTGACAGGTTTAATCCACTTGGTAGGCACCGCCCTCAAAAAATCACAGTTCATGACTTACTCTGTCTCTGAAATGCTTTACCCTCCAATTTTACAGAAGTTACCATTCGTCTCGTCAGCAAGCTCTCACAGGGGTAGGGTTTGAAGAATTTCTTATAATAAGATCATATGTTGGCATCTAATGATGCTCTCCATGAAGGCTACCTCGCCCCTCCTTTGCAGATATTCACGCTATGGAAGTTTATCTTTTCCCAGTCCAGGGTCACCATGCATTTCCAGAAGGAGGGGCCCCAGCTGAAGCCCAAGCAAAGTCTGCAACCATAACTGATGCCTCTGGGCAGGGCCGGCTGAAGGGTGGGGTGGACCTTCCAGGGTTCCCCAGGCATCAGGAACCAGGGTGACTCATCTGGAGTCTAGAGAAGGCCAGGAACCCGGCTGCATCAGGTCACGGGGCGACCCTACAAGCACCAGGCAGGCCGGGCCTCCTATCTATCTATCCCCCGAGCATCCTCCCCGGTAGCCCCCTGGATCACAAGAGCTGGTGGTGTACCAGAGAGGAAGGCTTTTGGCTGAAAGTGACAGCGAACCTGACCACAGTGGCTTAAACAAATCAGGGGGCTCGCCCTTCTGGTTCGTTGGCCCCGTTCTGAGACTGCCACAGCCTCTCCGTCGAGGCTCCATTGGTAAGACCTGCCCCACCCAGCACTTCGTGTGGGTGCCATCGGAGAGAAAAAAAGGAAGTCAGCCCCGCAGCCCAAGTTTTCAGGAACTCTCAACAAACTCTGCTTCCTCTCTCCCTCTGGCCAGCACTAGACCCGGTGCCACCCCTAGCCGGTGGGCAGCAAAGGTCATGGGGGTTGGACCAACCTGGGGGATGGGACCACCAGCCAGTGGTATCTTGCCACCAAGACAAGTCCCACAACATCGGATTCGGTTTTAGGGTGGGCAGGAGGACCTCAGCCCCAAACCTGGAAAACGGCTTCCCCTGATGCCCGCAAAAAGCACAGAGTGACTTGGGCACCCTGAGGACCACCCTACCAGCCACACGCGACAAGACCTCCCCACACGGTGACAGGGCCTCCCTCACTGGTGTGCCCTTCCCCCGCAGCAGCAGGCTGTCGCACAGAACCACCATGAGGTCTGGAAGAAGCCTCTGTGACATGCAAAGTTCCCCTAAGAGCTGGAGAGGGAGAGGAGGATGAGGGAGATGATGCAGGGAAAAGAGCCCTGTATGCCCCTCCGGATGGCTGGGGGAGGGGAGGGGATACACAAGTCCTGCATCTCACGAAGCAGTATTGGGATCTTGGGGCTTGGGGCCTCAGGAAACACAGCAGCTAGAATCCAGTAACTGTGTGACTGAATGCATGAAACATCAAGTGTCCATTTGCTGGGACATGAATTCAGAAATCATTTGTGAACACAGCATTTTTTTTTTTTTCAAATGAAGAGGGAAACTAGAAATTTGTCAAGCCTAATGTATGCAAGACTCTTTTGCCCAGATTGTTTCACTGAGTCCGGAAAACAAACTCATTTTATTGTTGTTATTTTGTTGTTGTTTAGTCGCCAAGTCATGTCCAACTCTTTTGCGACCCCATGGACTGTAGCCAGCCAGGCTCCTCTGTCCATGGGATTTTCCAGGCAAGAATAGTGGAGTGGGTTGCCATTTCCTTCTCTAGGGGATCTTCCCAACCCAGGGATCACACCCTCATCTACTGCATTGCACTCACTACTTACCACTGAGCCACCAGGGAAGCACATACATGGCATTATTTTCATTTACTGATAAGAAAACCGAGGCTTAAAAGAACTTGAATAACCAGTCTAAGAAAATTCAGCTTAAAAGTGGAAAAGCCAATCAAAATCTAAACACGATGCAAACCCAAGGTTCATCTTCCACATTTCACATGTTCAGATGACTCCAATTTGATCTGGAGAATGATTTTTATCATTCCTAATACCCGAACTATTTCTAAAGAGATTTAAAACAGCTGCCTCTATTTTAAAAAAGTCTATAAAACACAGCTGAATGACATGCCCTTCATTTTCAAAGATAACAAAAATGTTGGGATTTTCCCCAAATGTCTAAGAAGGTGGGAAGTCCAGGAAAGACCCAGAATGCCCTACTTCTCTAGCAATCCTCCTTCTAAGCCAGGGTTGTCACCCCTGACACTGAATCAACGGCCCTTTCAACTTTGGGCCAGGATTAGGGTGTGGCAGGGGAATCACCGTGGAAGAAGCAGCCAGAACCTCAGTCATCAAGATAAATAATTTTTAGTGCAATAATTTTGAAAACAAAAATCAATGCCAAAACCCATCGTGAACAAAACGTCCAAAATTTTAAGCAGAGACAGGCTGTTGTGCGTTTGATTCTGTGGTTTCTGAGACAGCGGCTTCTGACCTGCCGTGGTTGCCACGCTTCCCCCACCACCACCACCACCACCCCCCCCGCCCCGGCCCCCGCTGCCATCACTTCTGTGGCCTGGGCACCCACCGAGCTCCACGAGGGGTGCAAACAGACTGGGAAATGCAGTGCTATCTATAGTCATGGTTTTATGATTGCAGAGCTTCTATTTATTTTTTCTGCCTGATTCAAAACATGGGAGGAGGTTTTGCTAAGTATATACAGGGCATCTTATTTCTACTTTTGCCTCAGGCCCCAGCATGGGCCCCCTCCCTCCAACTGCTCAGCTTTTCCTGCACTCAAAAAGCAGAGAGGAGATGGACAAGGAGGGAGACCTCCAATAGCCTTAGCCAGCTCCCAGGCTCCTGGGGTCACTGATGCCACTCTCTCAGGGCCAGCTGGCTAATCCTGTCCATGCAAATCCTACACTAAAGTCACTGCAGCACACCCTTTCCAACACCCCTCCCTTTGGCGGAGACTGTAACTTTCAAATGACACTAACAGGCTTAGAACAATCTTATTCCCCCCGCCCCGAAAGATGTGCCCAGTGTGTAGTGCGCTGCCATGAAAGATGCTCCTTATTCACAGTCTCCCCAATGATGATTGACAGCAACGGACAGGCTAGGGGATATTACACTGCGTACATGACAATGCAAACAGGACTAGATGAATCTGCATTACAAGGGTTGCGAGAGCAGTTAGCACCTCATTAATATGATATAAATGCTAATTATACAGACCCTAAGGGACCCCCAAATTCCTTTCTCGCCACCAGCGTCAATGTCAGCGTTGTTTTAGAGAACATGATGCCTGGATTCCCAGGAAGGCAGAAGTGGCTCCCTCTTTGGGCCTCTTTGAGGGGAGCACAGACCACAGGCATCCTGACTACTCTGGGGGTATCTGCCGTGGCCACATTCTCAGATGTGGGAATGCCATGCAGCCCGCAGTGCTCTGGGTTCCCAGGGGCACCTGGTGACCAATTTCAAGCCTGCTGGTGACAGCAGGACGCCTGACAATCAGGAGTCCCTGAGGCAGGGCAGGGCTGCATGGCATGCTGGCAGGGGACAGTGCTTCCCAAGACCAGCTAAGCTTCTCCACTGCAAACCTGTAGCTCATGGTGATCAAAGCAATCGCCTTAAATAATTGATTTACTTATACGAGTTTAAAAAAAAAAAACTCTGGAGGGTTATGAATAGCCTGAGATATAATCGCACCCTTTGGGAAAAAGAGATGCTCAGAAATGCCCTGTGTCTGGCAGTACCCCGAGGGTGTGATTAGGATACCACACATCAAAGGAAGGTGACGCAAGTGTTCACCAGTAAATCATTTCACACAGTCCATTTGAAACATGGCCAATAAAAAAAGTCCATCAAGAGCACTGCACTGCCTCACTCATCTTAAGGGAGGAAGGAGGAGGTAGGATGGGGAAGGGGTGGACGGGGCCGCTGGAAAGGGCACCTCCCTGGGCACTATCTTCACCTCCATTTGCAGGTATGCTGATCTCCAGGATACAAAAGTATTAGCTGCTCAGTCATGTCTGATTCTTTGGGACCCCTTGGACTGTAGTCCACCAGGCTCCCCCGTCCATGGGATTTCCTAGGCAAGAATACTGGAGTGGGTAGCCATTCCCTTCTCCAGGGGCTCTTCCCAATCCAGGGATCAAATCCACCTCTCCTGCGTCTTCTGCATTGGCAGGCAGATTCTTGACAATCTGAGCCACCAGGAAAGCCCTCCAGGATACAAACACACATATAAACGCACACTCACATGCAGACACACACAGCTGCCTCCTGATCTGCCCCTTTGCAGGAATCTTCTGGGTCTTCCACAGGCCAGTGTTGCAAAATTACATGAAAGTCATTCTAGGGACAAGGCAGCAGCAACCCCTGTGCCCAGAGCATCATATCACTTGTTTCCTGGTGGATCTGGGGCTTCCCAGGTGGCTCAGCAGAAAAGAATCCACCTGCAATGAAGGAGATGTAGATTCAATCCTGGGCCAGGAAGACCCCCTGGAGTAAGAAATGGCTGCCCTCTCCAGGATTCTTGCCTGGAGAATCCCATGGACAGAAGTCAGGTGGGCTACAATCCATAGGATTACAAAGAGTCAGACACGACTGAGCACACACTCACACACCTCACACTGGTGGATCCTTGACGTGGAAGAGGAAGCCAATCCAGTCCAAACACAGTTGGATTCTGAAGGCACACTGAGCGCCTGGTGGTACAGATGCTCAGCTGGACTCTAAGGGGTGGAGATGGTACACAGAGCAGGAGACGGGCAGATCACACTCGGCAGTTTAAAGTCAGTGCTGGGATGGGAGAGAAGCAAGCCCTCAACAGCCCGGAGGGCTTCCTGGAGGAAGTGCAATCTGTGCTGGTCTCCCTAAAGGAGGAGAAAGTTTCAGCAGCGATAAAGAGAGACAGAAGCCTTCTGGGGTGAAGGGAGGTGTGAGCAAAGGTCCAAGACAGGTGACTCAGGACTGGTGGTCACCACACAAGTCTGGGGCCATAGTTCTTCAAACGAAAAGAAGCAGGGTAACAAACAGATGAGGAAGCAGTGCATTTGAAATGGGAGTGACCTGAAAACCTCGAGCTGGGGTTGCCAGATTGATATTTTGCAGACTCAGACTCCAGGATATATTCTTTTCTTAGAAACAGTTACATTTTTCTGTCTTCATTGTGGTCCTCATCTTAAAAGAAGATGATGTTCTTTGTCTATTCCATGTCACCTGGTGAACCTCCTAACGACCAGGCCGTCTGGGCACCTGGACCGCCTCTGCGTTCACCGCAGAGTAGGCAGGCCAAGCTCTACTCTCACCAATACAGGCAGACCTGACGCACAAGTAATGAAGCCGAGCTAAGCGAAAGGTCAAATGACATCACCAAGCCCAGCATGAACGAAAGTGTCTCAGCAGTTCACACAGAGGCCGCCAGTGGGAGGGCTGAGTCACTCCAAGCCGGACAGCAAGGCCACTAAGCTCACCAGGGCTTGGCCCTCCCACCAGCACTGGGACCTGTGTGCGTCAGCAGAGAGTCATCACACACGCTTGAACTTGAGTGGATGTCAGTTGGGTCCACACCTAATTCGAAAACCTGTTTTGTTTCATAGAAATGTGGGAACCACATAAAAGGGTCGACTGCTAGTTGTCCTTGTACTAACAGAACTTGTTATTGGTTATTGGTCCTTTAAAGGGAGTCATTATATTTCTGGAGTTTGAGAAATGCTGCCCCAGACCAGGCACTCCCTGGAGCTCTTTGAACCTCTGTTTCCAGCGTGATGCTTGGTGTGAGGTAGGGATCTGATATGAACTGATTAAATTAGGCTGTGGCATCTGTTGAAAACAGGGAAGGAAACTGCTGAGGCACCACAGCCAGTCATTTGTGTGGCAGGTGTGGTGGACAGCAGCAACTCCTGTACTTTAGAGTTACTCAGAGGGATGGACTGTCCAGGCCAGAAGGTTGCAGCTGGCGCCAACAGAAGGGAGATCAGGGGACTGGGGACACCAGTTATCCAAAAACAGGACACCTCTCCACCTCTCCAGGGATGTTTTTTCTTACATTATAAGCTCTACGGTGCCATACATGAAGGCAGTCCAAAGGAAAGTGAGAGTGATTTTTCTTGCACAGAAGTGAAGAAGTTAGAGCCGGTTCTTTGGAGGAAAATGTTCTGTGTTCTGTTCTGTTCAGTTGCTCAGTCATATCTGACTTTTTGCGACCCCATGGACTGCAGCACGCCAAGCTTCCCTGTCCTTCATCTCCCGGAGCTTGCTCACACTCATGTCCATTGAATCAGTGATGCCATCCAACCATCCCATCCTCTGTCACCCCCCTTCTCCTCCCACCTTGAACCTTTCCCAGCATCAGGGTCTTTTCCAGTGTGTCGGCCCTTCCCATCAAACCCTGATAATCCAAAGATGAGGATGCCAGCATCCCTTTCTCCCACGGGCCAAACACTGGACCAGGCAACCCATAGCCTGTTCACTCCATGACTTTCCCAAGAGCGTGAACCCGAGATTATTACCTAGGGTGACCAAACTTAATGAAAGCAACGTGACTGAGAGGAAATCAGCTGGAAACACATGAAAACAAAGGGAAGTGAACATCAGGTATCCTCTTGTAATTACAAGCTGTGTGGCCTGACAGCTTCTCCCAGGGGAGGCTCATTATAAATTCTTTTTATTATTAAAAAAAAAATCTGGCTTGAAAGGATTGATTACAAAAACGCAGATCCTCGCCAGTAGGCATCTTGAGTAAACTATATCTATACTGTCTGTGTTACTCACTCAGTCATATCTGACTCTTTACAGCCCCATGGACTGTAGCCTGCCAGCCTCCTCTGTCCATGGAATTCTCCAGGCAAGAATACTGGAGTGGGTTGCCATGCCCTTCTCCAGGGCATCTTCACAACCCAAGGACTGAACCCAGGTCTCCTGTATTCAGGAAGATTCCCTACTGTCTGAGAATCTGAGTCACCAGGGAAGCCCTGCAGTAATTCAAACATGGAAAAGCGAGCCCAAAACCAAACAGAGCACCCTACACAACAGGAAATTCAAACTGGAGAAAATAAGAATTCTGCTTTCAAAAGCATTTACTAAAAGAAAAGGAAAGGGTGGAGAAAAGTGTGTTCAAAAGTAGCAAGGAGGCTAATTAGAAATACACTGCTCACTGCACAAAAGAGCAGGGAGTTTGGATGTGAAAATTAAAGATTCGAATGTGAAAGTTTCAAGTAAACAAAAGATTAATTACTATATGCATTGGTTTTTGCCTTTTAAAAAGAGACAACTACCATGCCTGCAGGCTTCTCTGTGATTCCCTGTATAAAGGATAACTCAAAAGTATGCCTTTTCCTTAATGAGATTTTTTTCATATAAGGAAATGCAATTGGTAAAAATTTAACTTAGGACACCTTTCTAGGCAGCACACTAGCCATTGCTGAAACTCAGTAAAATTGTGTTTGAATCTAAGTTCACATTTGGTGCGTTTATGCTGTGTATCTTTTATGCACTTTATAAATAATGATTCATGCTCACTAAATTGATATAAAATATTCTTCCATCCACTATATCAATAAGAGATCTAGAGACATTAGAGAAGGAATCTGTCAGAGCAGGGTCTGGAAATCTCAAATTCCAGAAGCCATTCCCAAACCCATGAGGCCACCTACCCTGTACTTTGAAGACAAAGTAGGCCCATCTAATTCTGAGATACCAGAACTGTAAGGGTGCCCGGCATGGGATTGGCACTCAGTAAATATATACTCAAGGAAGGGATGGCAGACAGAAGGGTGGGTGGACTGAGGCAGAAGAGGAGCTGATGGATGCCCCCAAGTCCTAACAAACAATTCCTAGGTCTTCCCAAAGGCAAATGATAGATAATAGTGTGGTTTTGTTGATTACTATGATGGTGGGAATCAAATAATTCATTGTATGTGTTTAAAAAAAAAATCTTAAGACAGTAAGTTCTGTGAAATACAAAGTTCCAGGGTGCTTCAAAGCTTGTTTTCCTCTATCTTTAGCTGTCAAGTCTCAGTCACTCTTTTTCTTTTTAAGCTTGGTTGATTTACAAGCTGGTATTAGTTTCAGATGTATAGTATAGTTATTCATATGCATACATTCTTTCTCCAATTTTTCCCAGTATATGTTGGCACAAGGTATTGAATATGGTTCTCCATGCTATTCAGTAGGTCCTTGTTTATCTATTTCACGTAAAGCAGTGCACGTCTGTTAATCCCATATTTCTAATTTACCTCTCCCTTCTTCTCCCTTGGTTAACCATGAATATGTTCTCTGTGTCTTTGAAGCTGCTTCTGTTTTGTTTTGCAATATTGATTTGCAATATTTTTAGATTCCACGTATAGGTGACATCCTATTTGTCTTTCTGTCTGAATTACTTCACTTAATTGGTAGTCTCTCCACGTATGTTGCTGCCAATGGCATTATTTCTTTTTTATTCTGTTGTAGACATAGTTCACACCTCCTTTAACCATTCATCTGTCGATGGACACTTAGGTTGCTTTCAAGTCTTGGCAATTGTAAGCATTATTTTGTCTTTTAAAATGAGTCCACTTGCCCTTCCACCCATGGACTACAGCGGTAGCCAGTGGGAGAGTGCTGGGCCTGCCCTGGGAGGCAAGACTCTGCATGTACTCCTGTGTCCTTGGTAGGCACAGGAGAGGGGCACAGCCTAAGTCTGCAAAAGTGTTCATCCATGTGGGCATACTCTCTTCTCATAGAGAGTTAAATTCCAGCAAGTTCCCCAGGAGTGCTACCAGGCTACTAGAACGGTTCCTGGTAACCTGGAGAAAGCAGTGGTCACACCAAGGAAGCAGAAACATCAGGAGCCACCCCAACAGCAGAGTAGGGGAGGAAGAGGGCCAGGAAAGGGGCATTCTAGAGCAGATGCATCGTGTGAGGTTGGAAAGCCAACCATCCATGTTCATCAGGAGACCCCAGCCAGTTGTCAACCTCGTAAGACGTGCATTGCTGAGGTGCACTGCTGAGGAGCTCGGACGTGACCACCCTGTTGTCACAAAACCGACTCCCTAATGGAACCTTGAAATAACAGAAGTTAGGGTGGTGTTTAATTAGCAGCAAAGGGGCACAATTACAATGCGGCATGTGACTGGAGAGGCGGCCAGAGGACCCTGAATCAGACAGAATGAAGGACACTGCACACCGAGGGGTGAGAGAGATGGATGGTCTAAAGGGTATCGTTCAGTCTATACACTCAAAGGAGAAAATTTCCAAGAAATATGACCCAGAGACTGGAGGGACTACCCTAATAAAAGTCCAAATCTCAGTCTTGGACCTGGCGTCTGGACCTGAGCCAGATTTCAGGCCTGGAACCCATTGACTGAACGGCAGGTGGATCTGCAGGAGGAAGTACCCGCTGTGTCAGGGCAGGCGCACATGTGAATGACCTCCCCGGTCCTTTCCCCAAAGAATCCACGCTGGGTACACAGGCAGCCACACACGTGAGGGCCGGGAATGCCCAGACATGCTGAGGACCACTGGGCACAAGATCTGAGATGACTCTCGTAACCGGGACCCTGAGGCAGGATCCTGAGCCCCCCTGTTGGAGCAAAGGCATGTGCAGCCAGTTATAAAGGAAGATCTGTCTGGGTCTGGGTCCCATTGCCTCCCCTGGGTCCACAGACCCAGCCACGGTCATTTCTCCAGCCCTCAAATATATAATTCAAACAACCTTTGGAGACTGGAAGAACAGCTATGTGGGTTTCTTGGAACAGGAGGTAAGAGAGTAACTACAGTGGGGAAAATTAGGTAAAGGCCTCTGAAAGGCAACGCCCCCGGCCCCGCCCGATATACACACATACACATCAAGATAGAGATTTGAAAAAAATTATTAGCCCATCACATCCTGGGAGAGATGCCAGAGACGACAAGACAGTGCTATGGACTGAATGTTTGTATCTACTCCACCCCCCACGCCCCGCCAAAAAAAATCCTATGTGTTGAAACCAAATTCCTTTGTTGGAGAAAGTGGAGCCCTCATGGTGGAATTAGGAAGGATTATAATTATATTTTTAAAAAGAATTATAATTTCATTATAAAAAGAAACTGGGTTTCCCTGGTGCTCAGATAGTAAAGAATCTGACTGCAATGCAAGAGACCCAGTCTCTGAGTTGGGAAGATCCCCTGGAGAAGGGAATGACAACTCATTCCAGTATCCTTGCCTGGAGAATCCCATGGACAGAGGAGCCTGGCAGGTTACAGTCCATGGGGTTGCACAGAGTCAGACATGACTGAGCTAACGAGAGCAATAATCTCTCTCTCTGCCATGCGGACACAGGAAGAAGGCCTTCAGCTGACCATGCAGCCACTCCAATCTCAGATATCCAGCCCCCAGAAGAGTGAGAAATCCTTAAACCTCTGTTCTTGAAGTCTGTCATATTGGTTATAGCAGCCCAAATTAGCTAAGAAAGACGGTACTGATCATGGAATGACTGAGCTGGAGATAAAGAAAAGGTCCATTATGTACGATGTTTCCTGCTTTCAGTCTTGGGCAACTAGACCAACAGGGGACCACAAAGCAACATAGAAATTTGGGAAGAAGAGAGCAGGAAGAATGCCCACCTCACCTTTGGAACTGTGGGTGTAAGAACCGTGTGGGGACCCCCAAGTGGAACATCGGAGAGAGACCTGGGAGGTGTATCAGCTCAGAGGGGATGGATGACACCTCAGGAGAGATGGGAGGATTCTGTGGACACCACTGCATAGACCCAGCCAAGAGGACCTGATAAGCGATGCTCCTAGGGATGAATGCAGGGAACTTGTGAAAGCCCACCTCGTGTTCAGCTTCAATAACAGCAAAAAGACGGGTACACAAGAGGCAATCAGGAGTGGAGACACGCCCTGGGCTTCATCTCTGTGCACCTTAATTTGTTGTTCAGTCGTTCAGTCCTGTCCGATTCTTTGTGACCCCGTGGGCTGCAGCATGCCAGGCTTCCCTGCCTGGCATAAAAGCCTATACTTTTTTTACATGCATAAAAGCATATGCCTTTATGCTGATCTACAAATTCTCTATCTAATCTCTTTTTACAAATCACTCTCCTGTAATGTGCCTTCTTGCTTCCATAATGAGAGAAGAGAAAATTCAGTTAACACAGGTTTGAGCCATGAGAGAAATAATCGCCCTAATTTTATTGATTTATTTTTTAACTCCAAAAGATTGAGATGCTTTGGGGAAAGTGCCAATTATGGAAGGTCCCAAGCCTGCCTGCTCTCTGCTGTAACACTTCAGGAAAGGCACATCCGTCACCAGAAATGCCCTGTGCACAGAGACTGCAGGCAGCTTCCGGGTCAAGGGGCAGGTGGTTCTGCCTTAGGGACCCACACATTTGCAAAGGAAACCACATCAACTACCTTTGCTCACCAACACAGTTCTTCATTCATGAAGATTCAACCCCAACTCCCCAGCTACTTGAAAAAAATAAAAAATTCAAGAGAAAGAAATGAACAAATGATCCCAGTGATTGGAGAGTTATTGGAAGAGAAAAAAAAAACTACACTGTGTGTGTCAATCCCTCAGTCGAGTCCAACTCTTTGCAACCCAAGAACTCTAGCCCACCAGGCAGCTCTATCCATGGAATTCACCAGGCAAGAATACCGAAGTGGGTAGCCATTCCCTTCTCCAGGGGATCTTCCTGACCCAGGGATTGAACCCAGGTCTCCAGCACTGCAGGCGTATTCTTTACCATCTGACCCACCAGGGATTGTTTAGAAAGAGTTGTTTTTATTTGTATCCTCTCTGCTGCTCAGAATTTTTCTATAATGTGCGTGCAGTGCTTTTGTAATGTAAAAGCTATTTTTTAATCAATACATTTTCTGTTATGAGGAAAAGAGCTGAGGGATGAAGACTATGAAAATTTTTCTGAAAGCTTAGTAATCAATGTTGGTAACAAAGCATTGCTGAAAATAATGAATTTTTTAAAATTTTAATGCCTTGGAGTTTTTCTCAAATTGTAAATATCCCTAAGGGTGTTCATCCAAGTCCTACTTATCAGACACACTACTAAGTTCAAATTATAAAAATCTTACCTGTAATTGAAGCCAGCTGCAACCTTTTTGACAAGAACTAATTGCCGATAATGATTTAAGTGCAGTAAATTCACATGCCACAATTGTTTTAAATAGGGGAACCTCTCACAGCTTTCTCTGAAAAGAACTGTTAATCTTTGCTGCTGACTTATCAAATCCTTCAGTCACCTGTTTGCCATCATTTTCATGAGCTGATACCGTGTTTATTAGAGTCATAACGTGCAGGTGGAGGAATAAAGGCCTCATTTGATGGCACTGGAGTTTCATCTGACATTTCTGTACGAAAAAAGTTGGCATAAGCATCAGCCTTGGCTAGAGCAGAAAGAGACAATAAAGGCAATATTATTTTTTTAATTCAAGGCAATTGAAAAGTCAGCATTTGTGGAATATCAGTAACTTTATTTTTTAATTTTTAATTTTATATTGGATATAGTTGATTTACCATGTTGTGTTAGTTTCAGGTGTACAGCAAAGTGATTCAGTTACACATACACACTTATCTATTCTTTTTCAAAAATGTTTCCCATTTGGGCTTCCCTGGTAGCTCAGCTGGTAAAGAATCCGCCTGCAATGCAGGAGACCCCGGTTTGATTCCCGGGTCAGGAAGATTCCCTGGAGAAGAGATGGGCTACCTACCCACTCCAGTATTCTTGGACTTCCCTGGTGGCTCAGCTGGTAAAGAATCTGCCGGCAATGTGGGAGACCTAGCATGTGTGGAATATCAGTAACTATTTTTTATTTTATATAGGATATAGTCGATTTACAATGTTACATTATTTTCAGGTGTAGAGCAAAGTGATCCAGTTATACATATCTGTATACGTATAAGATGTATGTATACATTCAGTTAGACATATCTGTATATGTATACAAGTAGATGCATACATCCAGTTATACATATATTCTTTTTCAAAAATGTGTCCCATTTACGTTATTACAAAATGTTGAACAGAGCTTCCCGTGCTATACTGTAGGTCCTTTTTGGTTAAATATAGTACATGTATATGTCAAACTCTGGCTGTCTCTCCAGGCTCTCCCTCTTCTGTCCCGTGTACACGGCATAGGGCCTGACCTACAGTGCATGCGTGCACGCTAAGTCACTTTAATTGTGTCCAACTCTTTAGTCATGTCCAAGTCATGTATGGATATGAGAGTTGGACTATAAAGAAAGCTGAGTGCCAAAGAATTGATGCTTTTGAGCTGTGATGTTGGAGAAGACTCTTGAGAGTCCCTTGGACTGCAAGGAGTTCCAACCAGTCAATTCTACAGGAAATCAGTCCTGAATATTCATTGGAAGGACTGATGCTGAAGCTGAAACTCCAAACCCTCAACTTATCCCTCCCTCCCCCCGACCCTTCCCCTTTGGTAACCATAAGTTTCTTTTCTGTCTGTGAGTCTTTTTCTATTTNGTTCCAACCAGTCAATTCTACAGGAAATCAGTCCTGAATATTCATTGGAAGGACTGATGCTGAAGCTGAAACTCCAAACCCTCAACTTATCCCTCCCTCCCCCCGACCCTTCCCCTTTGGTAACCATAAGTTTCTTTTCTGTCTGTGAGTCTTTTTCTATTTTGTAAAGAAGTTCATTTATATTATTTTTTTAGATTCCACATATAAGTGACATTATATGGTATTTGTCTTTCTCTGACTTACTTCGTTCAGTGTGATGATCTCCAGGTCCGTCCGTGTCGCTGCAAATGGCATTATTTCATTCTTTGCAGTGGCTGAGTAAGATTCCACTTTTATATGTGTATCTATACCACATCTTCTATCTATTCATCTGTCGATGGACATGTTCCAACTGGGTAAAACCCATGACCTGTAAGGTGGTCCTTTGACCTGCTGCAAATCAGGGTCCCTGGCACCAGGGAAATCAGGAGCTGCTGGTTTGGGGGTCAGCTGCTGCCCTCCATCCTCAGCATGCCTGTCTGTCTCCAGGCGTGTCTGAAATGTTCATCTCTCCTTCAGCACTCCATCAGTTCCCTCTGCCTGCTCATTGCCCTGTTTGGAGTCCGTCACTCCACTGGCGGAGTGCGAACTGTGCCACTTCTAGCGGTGGAGAGAGGAGCAAATTGACCGGATATATTCAAGGCTTAACCTGGACCTCAGCTTCACCGTTCTTCAGGTAAGGGTTTAGCTACAGAGAAAAAGAACAGAGCCTGTGCACACTTTTAACTGCAAGGATTTTATCACAGTATTGTGTATAACAGCAGGAAACAGGAAACTATCTAAAGGGCTGACGACGGGGGACTGATGAGACGCCTTAGTGATCTGACCTGGAAGAGAAGTTCGGTGACAGGTCGTTGTGGAACCCGTGGCTTCTGGGCTCCACAGTCATGACACTCACTAAGGTAAATCTTCATCATGTTGCAGAAGCACTGTCAGCCTCCACATTCTCATTTGTAAAATGGGAATAACCATACCTACCTCATCTGGTCCTTGGGGCATTAAGGCATCTGGGATCTATAATATGCTCCACACAGTGCCGGGCATGTTGTAAATACTTAATAAATGCTACTAATAAGAAGAGTAATAGTAATATTGGCGGCAGCAGAAACAGTAAACCATAACAATCACATTGAAAGGGAAGACAGAAAGATGGAAGGAGCCACACCTGTGGGAACTGATGGGGAAACAAAACGAGAGTTGTTCTTGACCTCGTTAGAGGAATACATGCATAATAAAAGCCTAATTACCAAAGTAGGCTGTTAATGGTGATTATCCATAAGGATTAGAATCGTAATGATTTCATTTTTCTTTTCAATTCTCTGTGCATATAAACTTTCTACATAGAAAGTATTTTACTTTAGGAATTCAGAGACAGAAGGAATCACAGTTTTAAAAAGAATTCCTGATTTAGATTCTGATAATTCACAGACTTTCTGAGTTGGGAGAAAGTTTATCTCCTGCCACCCTCTCACTCTACTGTTGAAGGAATGAGAGCCTGGCAAGGAGAGTGCCAGTCCTTCTCCCCATCCCCCCCCCGCCCCTCCCCGGCTCCCC
>SJYA01001702.1:637584-679393 GCA_006410615.1 Neotragus moschatus | reverse complement strand
CCTGGCGCTGTTCTCTGGGGAGCCAGCCCCAGAACCAAGGCTTCTCTGCTGCCTGGAAAAGCGCATTGGAGTTGAGTGCAGAGCACACTGATCTGGCTGCCTGTCCAGGCTCTCCCTCTTCTGTCCCGTGTACACGGCGTAGGGCCTGACCTATCGTGCATGTGTGCACGCTAAGTCACTTTAATCGTGTCCAACTCTCTAGTCATGTCCAAGTCATGTATGGATGTGAGAGTTGGACTATAAAGAAAGCTGAATGCCAAAGAAGTGATGCTTTTGAACTGTGATGTTGGAGAAGACTCTTGAGAGTCCCTTGGACTGCAAGGAGGTCCAACCAGTCAATCCTACAGGAAATCAGTCCTGAATATTCATTGGAAGGACTGATGCTGAAGCTGAAACTCCAATATTTTGGCCACATGATGTGAAAAACTGACTTGTTTGAAAAGACCCTGATGCTTTGAAAGACTGAAGGCAGGAAGAGAAGGGGACGACAGAGGATGAGATGGCTGGATGGCATCACTGAGTCAGTGGACATGGATCTGAGTAAACTCTGGACAGGGAGGCCTGGCGTGCTGCAGTCCGTCCGGTTGCAAAGAGTCGGACATGACTGAGCTGAACTCTTTGCGACCCCATGGACTGTAACCCACCAGGTTCCTCTGTCCATGGGGATTCTCCAGGCAAGAATACTGGAGTGGGTTGCTACACCCTCCTCCCGGGGATCTTCCCAACCCAGGGATTGAACCCACAGCTCTTAATGTCCCCTGAATTGGCAGGCAGGTTCTTTACCACTAGCACAAACTGGGAAGCTCGACCCATAGTGAGAACTCAACAACTACCTATTGAAGAAACCCCTGGACAAATGAATGAGTCAGCCATCCTCTCAGATGACCGTCTGCTGCCCTAAGTGGTAGAAGGCCTACAAAGGGCTATAAAAGCAGCGGTTAATTCTCTGGGGTGAAGCGGGAGGAATTCAGAAAGGCTTCCTAGGGCATGGAGCCAGGTCCCAGAGAATGCCGCCGAGAGACCTCCAGCCCTAGGAACCAGAAATGAGCTGCAGTCTGGGGAAGAGGCTGGTGTGTTAGTGGGACAAGGCCGAGGGTCTGCAGGAAATGGGGAAACGGCAAGCGACGCCACCCTTCTGTCCTTCCATGTCTTTCTAGGACATCTTAAAGAGGCCAGGTGACTATCTGGGGAAAATAATTTAAGATAATAATTAGTTACTAGCTGGCAAGAGTTTAATGGGTTTTGTCCAGATAACATTTGCCTTTTCACCGAGGGCCTCTGACTTCACCCCCAGGAACGTGAGAATTGTAAGGAATTGGGGCAGGGTGGCAGGAAGACTTTCTCTCCTCACCAGGAGTGCCTCGCACTCAGCCTGCAGTAAATCACTGCTCCCTGACAGGCTGCTTCCCCACCCAGGAATCCTGCCAGACTCCGCAAGAGATAACCACACACATTTTTCAGAGACCAGCCCAACTCTCAAACAAATGTGCTCCAGGGACACTTTTATAATGGAATTTTTTTTTCACTTAAAGTTAATCATTGAACCTGTAGACTGCATCTCATACTGAGTGAAGTAAGTCAGACAAAGACAAATATGATGTTGCTTATATGTGGAATCTTAAAAAAAAAGATACAAATGAACTTATTTACAAAACAGAAATAAAGTCACAGATGTAGAAAACACATTTATGCTTACCAGAGGGTAAGGAGGGGTGGGATGAATTGAGAGATTGGGACTGACATATACACACTATTATAAATAAAATGGATGCCTGCTGCTGCTGCTGCTAAGTCGCTTCAGTCGTGTCCGACTCTGTGCGACCCCGTGGACTGCAGCCCACCAGGCTCCTCCGTCCATGAGATTTTCCAGGCAAGAGTACTGGAGTGAGTTGCCATTGCCTTCTCCTGTAACTGCATAGTGATACACCAATTCAACTTACTGCTATGGGGGAAAAACACCATTCAATGAGACATGAAGACAAAGCACAAACCCGACCAAGGGCACACATGCTGTGGACCACAGCACGGCTATGACAGAGCAAGTGGGGGGATGGTAAGGCCCTAATCACTGTGTTGAGCACAGGGAACTCTACTCAGTACTCTATAATGATCTATATGGGGAAGGAATCTTTAAAAAGAAGGGATTTATGTATACGCATAAATGAGTCACTTTGCTGTACAAAAGAAACTAACACAACATTGCAAATCAACTATTCTCCAATAAAATTTTTTAAAAAGTTAATCACATTAGCCTTTTCATCTGTTCTTCCATATCTCTAACAGTTTAAGAGAGGTTGAAAGAAGTTCAAGCGCGCACGCACACACACACACACACACACACACACGCACGCACACACGAGTCACTGATTCCCCAAGACTTGATTTTTCATCACGAGTCCCTGGTTCGCGTAAGTGCTAAAGATGTTCCACTTGGTATGTTGGAACCCATTATTTCCCAGGGAGACTTGCTGTCTGTTTTGATAGGAGCAATTTATCACCCTGGTGGAATCAGGCTGCCGTTTGGAAGGCAGGGCTGGGATTTATGAATCCCTTTTCACTGGGATGAATTTAATTCCCCAGAGTGGAAGTGGTATTAAAAGATTTGGCCCTGCTGCACCTGTGGCATTTGAGATGGTGGCTTCCAGAGTGAGGGGCAGCTTAGCCAGGAAACCCCTGCCCGCTCACACCCACATCAACACTGCACTAGAAACGTCTTCACCCTTCCAAGCACAGAGAAAGCTCCATCTAGGGCATGAAATCCAATTATGCTGGGTATAAAACAATAGTTTCAGTTAACAATGATGGACATCCCCAGGTGGCTCAGGGATAAAGAAATCTGCCTGCCAATGCAGAAGTGGCAGGAGATGTAGGTTTGATCCCCGGGTCGGGAAGATCCCCTGAAGGAGGAAATGGCCATCCACTCCAGTGTTCTTGCGGGGATAATCCCATGGACAGAGGAGCATCTGAACTACAGTCCATGGGGATGCAAAGAGTCAGACATGACTGAGCATGCATGCAAGAGTCAACAATGAATTTAAAACAACAAAATTGATTTAGAGAATGTTTTCATTCTATTTTTGGTGTGCCTAAGTTTTAAAATTATTATTCACTGAAGATACTTTTTCAAAGTATCCACTTTTAAGCTCTGAACCAAGTTCTTGCTCTATTGGGGCCAGCTTCTACTTCCAGGTTATAGTCCAGTGTCTCCATATGTGTTGTGGTCCAGGTAAGACATGATGCTGCCCACTGGAACCCCCTGGGAAGCCTTAAACGCTATGGATGCCTGACTCTACCCTCAGGAAGTATGAGACAATGTCTGGGGCACAGCCTGAAAACCAAGATTTTTTAATCTTCCCAGGTGATTCTAAGGTATAATCAAGCTGTATAAAATTATTATAAAATATATGATATAATGAGCTTTATATTTTGGAAACAAGCATAACAGAGTTTCAAATTAGACATCCTCCTTATGACCGGTCATCTATTTCATATGAAACAACTTTGACTTCCAAAATCATTTCATGGATCACCTTGGTAACTGACAAATATGCCTTAGTGTTCATGAACAAGTGGGTTGTTTACATGATGAATTTTCTTCACCGTCCTTAACCCCTGTGTGAACTTAGAGATTCTGGCTGCTAGCTGCACTTATATTCTAGGGATGGCTTCTACTTGATCAGACAACTCACTTGCATCATTTTAATTTCACGTATCACTTGATATTCATTCATTGTCCAAATAACACTGACGCATTTCTGCTCACCGTCTCTGCTCCTCACCCATCACCCATCCACTCAACAGTTGTCAGGTACTATTGCAAGCATGCTCAGTCATGTCTGACTCTTTGTGACCCCATGGACTGCAGCCCACTGGGCTCCTCTGTAGAAAATAATAAATCATACAACTACTCTCTTAAAGGTCACGGTCCACTGTGGAAAGAAGACTCATGAACACAAATCATAGAGAAGGATGAGAAATGCTTTATAAGAGGTGAGTTGAGGGTGCCAGAGAAACATGAAGACGGGCACCTAACACTGCCTCCTGCTACTGCTGCTAAGTCACTTCAGTCATGTCCAACTCTGTGTGACCCCATAGGTGGCAGCCCACCAGACTCCCCCATCCCTGGGATTCTCTAGGCAAGAACACTAGAATGGGTTTCCATTTCCTTCTCCAATGCATGAAAGTGAAAAGTGAAAGTGAAGCCGCTCAGTCGTGTCCGACTCTTCGTGACCCCATGGACTGCAGCCCTCCAAGCTCCTCCGTCCATGGGATTTTCCAGGCAAGAATACTGGAGTGGGGTGCCATTGCCTTCTCCAACACTGCCTCCAGACACAAGAAAAAGTACTCTTGCTTCTACAAAGTCATTTTTTGTATCATTGAACTATGGATTATTATCTGTAGGACATGCATAGAAGGTGCCCACCATATACAGGTGTAACTGTCTCTTTCACCTTTATTCAGGCATTCATTGGAACTACATAAATATATTATTCCACCATTAGATTATTAGTGAAAATATGAAACATTAGAATTCATACGTTTTCTGATTTAGATATTCCTCTTTGTTTGGGGAATAACATGTACTGAAGACCCTCTGTTTTGGTCTCACTGGTTCCACAGTTCTTTTAAAACTTACATCCAAGGACAGACATCCACATGAGGAAGGCTGCAGACTTAATTGTTGTCACCGGGGTCAAGAACATGGTGATCTTCCTGGGGCTCCCTTTTAAATCACTGACATTGGGGATTTCTTCACATTAATAGGTCAGCACATGATAAAGCATGTGCCTATTTTAAGACTAAATGAAGGCTACTGGAAAACCAAGGAAGAAGGCAAACGTCTGGAATTCCTAGGCAGTCACCTAGGAGAAATGTCACCAGTGAGCCGACAGAATGGGACCAAGTCAACCTTGTCCACATACTTTTAAGTGGCTGCTTACAAGGCTACATAAAAAGTGAGCATAAATTAGGATAGAAATGAAAAGATGGTAAACTGCTTGATAACAGAAGTTAGGGAGTGAGAAGGAACTCATGTGTTTTTTTTTCCTTTTCCCATTTGAAATGAATTTAGGATCTGAGTGTCCTTTTCCGATCTCACAACACTGGAACACTAAGGGACATCAGAGATAATTTAACCCAATATTAATTTATAAATAAAAATGTGAGGGTCCAGAGAGGTGGATCAATGGCTGAGGTCATGCTCTGAGCAAAGGTCAAGGTCAGAACTGAAACACCAGGCTTCCTACCGGCCGTGACCCTTCACCCCATGACCTTGCGGCACTGTCATTAAGATGTGCCTGAAATCCGAACACAGCTGAGAGTTCTCCTCACCAGCATCATCCGACAGCAGTCATCACTGGTTCACTGGGACGATGGTTGAAACTCTTGGCCTGCAGGCTTGAGGACATAAGAAATACAGTGTATTTTTCTTTACGACCAAATTTAATTTCAGCGTCTCGTCTCTTCCTTCGCAGGCTCACATCAAAGCCCTGCAGTGACAAGGTGGGTACGGTCATGAGTGCCTCTGAGCCTGGGCACCTCCATCCACCAGTGGATACATCTGGGCATCCAAAAAAGAGTCCCTCCCATCCGGCCTCCTGGTGTCAGCTCATGCAGGTTCAAGGAGGTCACCCTCCTTCCTCCATGTCCCAGTTGTGGGCCCTCTTCAGGTGCAGTGGCCCCTGAGGCTTCCCCAGGCCCTGAAGTCAACATTCTGGCCTGTTGCTTGTCCTACAGGCTCAAGATGGGGAGGCAGGGCTTTGCGAGGATGGAGGATGCCTGTCCACCCAAACACATGATAGAACTATTTCACCTGATGGGACCAGAGAGAGTCTGGGTTAAGGTGGCTTCCCCAGGTCCTACTGAGGGCATTTCAGGGATGACAAGGATGACACGTCTCTCCTCCAGGAGTTCTCAAACATATCTGAGGTTTCTATAGGGACCCCCAACACCATGCACTCCAACCAAGGACTCAGCACTGGAGAGGGGTTTGTGGGTAAAGACAGAGCCCTGGGCAACACCTCAGATCTTTTCTGCCCTTCTTCAAACTCTAGAACCTTTATTTAATCTCAGGGCAACTTAGAACAGAAACTCGCTCTAAGCTAGTATTTGTTGCTCACACCCTGAGTTCTGCCAAGAACTGAATTCCCCACCTCGCTGTCCTGGGTTCCTCAGGCGGTGCTAATGGCAAAGAACTGATGGTCAATGCCGCTGCTGCTGCTAAGTCGCTTCAGTCGTGTCCGACTCTGTGCGACCCCATAGACAGCAGCCCACCAGGCTCCCCTGTCCCTGGGATTCGCCAGGCAAGAACACTGGAGTGGGTTGCCATTTCCTTCTCCAATGCATGAAAGTGAAAAGTGAAAGTGAAGTCGCTCAGTCGAGTCCGACTCTTACCAATCCCATGGACTGCAGCCCACCAGGCTCCTCCGTCCATGGGATTTTCCAGGCAAGAGTACTGGAGTAGGGTGCCATTCCCTTCACCGATGGCCAGTGCAGGAGACATCAAAGATGTGTGTTCGAACCCTGGATCGGGAAGATCCCCTGGAGTAGGAAATGGCAACCTACTCCAGTTTTCTTGCCCAGAGAATCTCATGGACAGAGGAGCCAGGCAGGCTACAGTCCATAGGACCACACAAGTTGGACATGACTGAAGCGACTTAGCATGCACATACCTTGCTTATTACACCTGCCCTGAGCTTTCCAGACTAGGAGATGCACACAAAACAGCAATGAAAACTGACAACTCAGATATCACTCGACCTCACCAGGACCAAGGTGCCCATGGCTTGAGTGCTCACGTGGTCCATTGCCATGGACCCACTGTCTGGATCTCACCCCCAGATCCTGGTAGGTTGAAGACACCAGCCACAAAGAGGAGCTCAAGATGTGCAGGAGTCACTGGAGAACAGCAATCGCCATTGCCCCTCCCTGGGTAAAGCCAACCTACTAACGGCGTGTCAGCAGCATTTCCTCTTACTCAGAAGTCCGCCACAAGAAAAGCACATCCTCTCTAAGCTTCATTGTCCTTATCTGTCCAGACAGGCAGACATCTACTTACAAAGAGTGCAGATAGGGGAGGTCAGCCCTTACCAAGTACATGTGTACAGCTGCTGCACAATAAATGGCAGCCATTAACAAAGACAGCCCTTGGACTGCAAGGAGATCCAGCCAGTCCATCCTAAAGGAGATCAGTCCTGAATATTCATTGGAAGGACTGATGCTGAAGCTGAAGCTCCAATACTTTGGTCTCCTGATGCAAAGAACTGACTCATCAGAAAAGACCCTGATGCTGGGAAAGACTGAAGGCGGGAGGAGAAGGGGATGACAGAGGATGAGATAGTTGGATGGCATCATCGACTGGATGGACATGAGTCTGAGCAAGCTCCAGGAGCTGGTGATGGACAGGAAAGCCTGGCGTGCTGCAGTCCACAGGGTTACAAAGAGTCAGACATGACTGAGTGACTGAACTGAACTGAACAAATGCACACTACTATATATAAAAGAGACAAACAATAAGGACCTACTGCATATCACAGGGAACTATATAGCTTATGCTAACCTATAATGCAAAAGAACCTGAAAAAGAATACACACACACACACACACACACACACACACATATATGGGCTTCCCTAATGGCTCAGTGGGTAAAGATTCCACATGCAATGCAGGAGATTCTGGTTCGATCCCTGGGGTCAGGAAGATCCCCTGGAGGAGGAAATGGCAACCCACTCCAGTATTCTTGCCTGGGAAATCCCTTGAACAGAGGAGCTTGGTGGGCTACAGTCCAAAGTGTTGCAAAGAGTCCAACAGAACTGGGCAACCGAGCAGGAGCATGTAACTGCATCATTCTGCTGCATACCTGAAATGAACACAAAATTGTAAATCAACTGTACTTCAATAAAAATAAATAATACATAGCAGCCAGTTTTAACCTTTTTCTCCTGTATCATCATTAATAACCTTCTTAAGATTTGTGACATTTCCACAGTGCATCTTTCTGAATTTACCAGCTGGCAGAGAGTTAGTGAGGAGGCATCAAATCATAATTTTCATTACTGCACAGACCACGTGGAGGCAGATGAGCTTGAGAGAAGTCCACAAGTAAAAGATGATCTAGGAAACGTGAATGATTGCTAACGAAAGCAGTTTGGCAAAGGCATGAATGACTCAGTTCAAGCTTGTTTCCATTGCTACAAAAACAACTCAAGCCCCTTTGTCTTACTGAGTCTGTTGTGCAACTGCTTGGAGTTATGGCTCATTATGTACATGGTACCAACAGGGGCTTACACCCTGAGTTAGCACCTGCTCCAGTGACTCACCCAGGTACTGAAAAATGCAGGCCCCCAAGCCGACTCTCCAGAGCTCTTGGTTTAGAATCATTGCCAGAGGGGCTTTCTGGAGGAGAAAGACTTCAGGTAGGAACACACCAGCAGGAATGACACCCCAGGATGCATCCAGCCAGGGAGGGGATTCCATGGGAGAACAGGGGCAGCCGCGTGGGGCTCCCACGTGTGCTGGACATGTCCCAGTCTGACTTGCTGCCCAGCCTTCACACTGCTCAGGAACAGACAGTGAACCTTTGCCCAGCCTTTTGCGTAGTCCAGAAATTTCCCCTTAACAAGGTGTGCTACTTTCAGATACTGATACTGAGTCATCAAACTGACACAACCACCATACTTTCTCATTTTTCATATTCACAAGACCTAGGGGCATTATGACCAATAATCTCCTGAAACTGCATTTTCTGCAAACTTGGACGTAACTCTGATCATGTCCAGACCATCACCTGCTGGAATAGGTCCTCGTCCATGGAGCCCTGGCCAGGGTTAGCAGTTTACGGTAGCAGTGTTCAGATCCAGTTCCTTCAGGACTCTCCTCAAGCTCACCATTCCAAACTGTCCGAAGACCTAGAAACTCACAAGAAGTTAGCCCAGCTATTCCAATATGAATCCACTAAGAAACTGAGAACTCTGGAAAATATATTAGCTAATGGTTTCCACTTGGTCTAAGACAGATATAGGTCAATTATATTCTTCCCCGTCTCTCTCTTTCTCTCTCTGTTTAAACAAGAAAATTCCAAATCACACACCAAGAGCTGGGTTAAGATCAATGATTTAGCCAAACAACACAAGAGTAAAATAATAGTTAAGCTGTCTGCCAAGTCCACAGACTCGATTCCAAACCTTTCACTTATGCTAACTGATTTAATCCTCACAACAACCCTACAAAGAAGCTGACACTATTACTATCCCCAATTGACAACTGAGGAAACCAAGACACAGAGACACTGGAGTCACGCAACTCACAAGTGGCAAGGCATGAATTCCAGCCCAGACTATCCAACTCCTGAGTGTATACTTCTGAACACAGATGTTCAAGAACTGGAACCAGGCATCTTTAGATGCTGAGCAGAAAACAAGAGTTTTAATGGAAGAGGATTTTGAGAAGCATAACAGTCACTAAACCAATTTAAACAATCTCTCGAAAGCTACAACCCTTTCTAAGGCAGCAGCACTCGGCCATACCCACACATCAGCTGTCACGCACCAAGGGCATTCCATCTTTCTTCCATTCAATATGGCGCTCCATGGTGCCCATACCTCCTGGTATGGTAACGAATCATCGTACTGAGAAATCGGACTATAGCAGGGGGCAGAAGGCTGCTTCCTCCACCAGGACCACAATGCCTCTTCTGTCACTGTCATGGAAGGCAATGACTCTTATGTCTTTTTCAGGGTCATTTGCGGGTAAGGCCCCCAGGAGCCCAGCACCACCTCCCAGCACACATCTGGCCAGTGGAGGCCAAGCAGAGTCAGGCCAAAGTACACAAAAGAGGAGCCATTGATGGAGTTCCGGGTGTGCCTGCATCTCACCTTGCCTCCACCGAATTCCAAGGCTGGGAGTCACCCAGAGTGAGCTAAGCATGAAGTCAACTGTCCCCCAGTGAAACCGCATTCACATAGACTCAGGAAAGGCTCAGCCGCACCAACACCTCCAGGCTGGAAACACACAAAGACAGGCCACCAGGACAGACCTGGAGTGGACCCACCCAGGATCAAAGCAGATGCGTCCATGGAAAGTCAGGGAGCTGGGAACACCCTAATCAGGGTGGAAACTTCCCCCAGTCTAATCACCAGCACCAGTTTATCATTCTTAGCGAACACCGAAAACCTCGTCTTCACAAAAGACACGTAAATAACCCTTCAACAGAAAAAGATTTTTTTCCATATTGACCCAGATACTAAATGTGGCCTAACTGACAGAGCTCCACAAAAGGCCCCCTTCAGGGGCCTTGGCCGGGGAGGTGAGAGGCTTATTCACAAAGACAGGGTCAGAGCTAACAGTCAGAGGGCAACTGACTAACAAGCATTCGGACAACAGTGGTGGGCTTAGGAGGACACAGGATATTTTTCCTGAGTTCTTTAAAACTAAGACAGGTTCTTCCTGCCCAGAACCATGGCCCAGGGATGGAATCTTGATGTCTTGAGGGTCACTCTGGGCCTGGTGCCCCTCCCCATGTCAGAGTCTCTGACCTAGGGTAGGATGGGACCACCATCTACTCTATCCCCCTTCCCCTATTCTCTTCCGCTCAGCGCTCAGAAACAGAAGGGACTTGGAAAAAAAAAAAAAAAACTTTCCCAGAGCACAACACACAATCAGCAAAAAAGAATAGGGTTCAAAGGTTTCTGGGCAGGAAATGTCAAAGAATGAGGTATCTTGATGAAGGCAACCAAAAAAAATGAAAGCAGTCTGGTCTCTGAAACTCAACCGCCCAGCTCCCCCAAAAGCCCTTCAAAGGCTCGCAGAGCGCTGGAGTCTGCAGCCCCATCTCTGGGGTGCCCCTTCCACCAGCACCCACCCCACCCCCACTCCCAAGGGTCTGTATCCTCATTCACAACAAAAGCAAAGAGGGGGAAGGGTGCGCAGAGAAAGCCGGTTTTGTCAGTGAAGTAGCAGATCTTTGAGATTCTGTGTTCTTCCAACACTAGTGGACTCTGGCAGGCCAGTAGGCTTCCCGGAGGAAGCTTCAATTACGCAGTTCACCAACCCCAGCTCAGGGCTGTCAGCCCAGGCTGGGCCCTGGATCGTGGGCTATTTGGTAACTTATTTTGAGAAGAGCAAGGTGACGGCAGGCGCCAGGTGGTCTGAAGGCCCTTGAAAACCTGTATCACAGGAGACGCCCTGCGGACTTCCTCAGACACGGAATCAGGCAGAGGGCGCACC
This sequence comes from Neotragus moschatus, assembly GCA_006410615.1. Lineage (NCBI taxonomy): Eukaryota > Metazoa > Chordata > Mammalia > Artiodactyla > Bovidae > Neotragus > Neotragus moschatus. The sequence continues at coordinate 668,167 of SJYA01001702.1, read as the reverse complement.
TGGTTGCCTGGAAGGACTGCAGGTCGCTGCCCAGGCCCAGTGGCAGCCTCGCTGACCAGGAGCGCGGGGACGCTGGCCTCCTGGTCCCCCCAGAGAGAAAACTGGATACCCGAGGAGGACAGCGAGGTATCCAGGAATTCAGTCTCTCTGGGCCCTCTGGGGCGGGCGCCGCGGGACCCATAGGAGGCTTAGTCCGGGGTCACCGGCGTCCCCTGCTCGGCTGGCGGGGGTGCTCCGCCCCGCTCTTCTGGGGCGTGGGGGACTTTGGGTGGCGGCGTAGGGGCGCAGGACGCAGGGGATGGGTGCGGGGGACCCGGGGCCGGGGGCGGGGCGGCGGCAGCGGCGCTTGTCTGCAGGCTGCATCCACCCCCGCGTCCGCAGCACCTGCGCGCCCTCCCGACCGGTTCTATCTCCCCCCAAAGCCCCAGTCCCGCCCTCGGAGCGGGGCTCTGCCTACCCAACCCGGGCGCCGGGCCCCTGCAGGCGGGCGGCTGCTGCTGCTGCTGGATTCCCAGCCCGGATGCAGGGAGTGGGACGAGGTGGCGGATGCTCAGCCCGCCTTGCAGCTCCCTGCGCAGCCGAAAGTTCTCAAGCTTCTCTTTTCTTTACTAACTTTCCTGAACGTGTGTGTGCGCGCACATCCCTTGCAAAAAGTACTGTCGAGAAGTAACTAGGGTTTCATTAATATATTTAATTGTATTATATCAATAACTGAAAACAAGCACAATCATACATCCCAAGCCCGGTTTCCGTCACCTTCTTCCCCAGGGCCGGTAAATCCATCACGTGAAAAAAAAAAAAGGCGGGGGGGGGGGGGGGTACGCCAGAGCCTTGTGTTCAGGGAGGTGGAGAAGGGGCTGCAAACAGAATCTTCCCACAGGAACAAGCTCCTTCCTCAGCTGGGGGTGTGGATAAACAGGAAACTAGTGAGAGCATTCTTAAAAGGTTAGATAAGAAAAGCAGGTGCAGCCTACCTGGTATATATCCTCTCTTGGCTTTTACCAAATAGAAATATTTGTCTTTTATTACCCACTGGACTGGGCTTCCCTGGTGGCTCAGATTGTAAAGAACCTGCCTGCAATGCAGGAGACCCGACCTTGATCCCTGGGTTGGGAAGATCCCCTGGAGAAGGAAATGGCAGCCCACTTGCCTGCCAGTATTCTTGCCTGGAGAATTCCATGGACAGAGGGGGGTGTGGTGAGCTACAGTCTATGGAGTGGCAGAGTCGACACAACTGAGTGACTAACACACACTTGCACACACACACACAGGATTTATTTAGGATCTCACTGGATTCTCCGGGACTTTTCCACAGGTAGATTTTTTGTTGCTGTTACCTTCCTTGTCGATATAACCAGGCAGATGTAATTCTGTTTAAAATCTGTGAATGACTCTAACCCCCACCCCCCTTCCCACAGTCTACACTCTCTTAACAAGCAAAATAAAGTCAATTTTCCTGGTGTTAAATAACGTTGAATATTAATTGCATAGTCAACTTAAAAATCAAGTGCTAGGGTACACCACAGGAAAATGCCTTGCGTTTTCTGTCTGGTTTCTATATTATTTCTTTTTGTTGTTTTGTTTGTTTGTTTGTTTGTTTTAATTGGAGGCTACTTTACATTACTGTGGTGATTTTTGCCATACAGTCACATGAATCAGCCATGGGTATACATGTGTTTCCCATCCTGACCCTCCCTCCCACCTCCCTCCCCTCTATATTAGTTCTTGAACTCCCAGGGATCCTAGTCCCATGGCTGCAATATTTATTTGCTTTTCAGTTTTTAGCGTCTTACTTGAAAATACTAATTTCGAACGGAGGGAATGAAGGCATTTTCAAGTGACATGCAAGCCGGTGGATGGAATAGGAGGCGAAGAATTACCTCCTTTCTGCAGAATTGAATTTGTTGTTGCTCCTGGTGGGAGCTGGGTGCCCGGTCGGGCTGAGGACTGACATGCTGTTTATCCACCTGTCTGCGCCTATGGTGTCCTTGGTTAGTTTTGTGTTTACGATATATTTCATACTGCCATGAGGATGATCAACTTGCTCTCCCCATCACTAGGGTTCATGGTGAAGGGAGGAAGGATGCGAGGTGAAGGGCACAGGTGAATGTGGAGAGTCAGATGCATGTGTGGTGTGCTCACGTTCACACCAATGCCCAGCTGAAAGCAGACGGCAGAACACCTCGGGCCCCACAGCCCGCAGGTCTGTCAGCTCTGCTCCAGGGCCAGCCTGTGCCCAGACTTGCTTCCAGAAGTTGGCATAACAGAGTACTGAGTTTAAACTGATGTCAGCATTCCAACCCAGGCCTGCGGGAGTTGTGGGCCTTAAATCCACCCACCTCTCCCCACCCTTTCTGCACTGAGCCACAGCCGCCACTCCCAGTGACCTGACCAGGAGGAATCTCGCTGTGAGCTGCGCCTCGTTTTGGTCAGCAGCACAGATTATATCAGTCCTCCAAGTGGAATTTTCAAAACCCAGGGTGCAACTGGAGAAAGGTAGGCAAAAGGGACTTCCCTGGTGGCCCAGTGGTTACGACTCCACACTGCCACGGCCAGGGGCCCAGGTTCAGTCCCTGGTCAGGAAACTAAGATCCCACAAGCTGCATGACACAGCCAAAGAAAAAAAGTACAAGCTTCTAGCATAAGATAAGTAAGTCCTAGGGATGCGACATACCACACAGTGACTGCAGCTGCATGACCCCCAGGAAAGCTAAGACAGCAAATCCTGAGTCCTCGTGACAAGGAGACATGTCCCCTTCTTCTTTCTTCTCGTTGTATCTCTAGGAGAAGATAGATATCAGCTGAACTTTTTATGGTAATCATTTCGCAGTTTACATAAATCAAACCAACCTGCCATTTGCCTTCAAGCTAATACAATGCCGTACGCCAATTTTTTCTCAACAAAACTGGGAGGGGGCAAAAGCCTTTTTGACTCCCGCCTTTGCCTTGGTTCCTTCCACAGGAGAAATGTCATCCTGCCTCCATCCTGGTCACTCCTTCCACTGCTCTCCACACACGCACACATGCATCTGGCTTTCCATATTCACCTGTGCCCTTCTCAACTGCTGATCCCCAAGAGCAGTCAGAAGGTAGGGTGACTCTGGACCACTTCATGGTTTCATGTGGTCTTTAAAACACTGCTTGTGTGGGTGAAATAAGCAGCATTATTCAATAATCCAGGCTGGACCCAGCACAGCTTCTGGCCCACGTGCCCCCGCCCCACCAGCATTTCCTGTTGGACCCACAAGTTCTAGGAGTGCCTCTAGCGTTCCTCTTCTTCACACTTCTTCTGTTGAAACGGCCTTAAGAGCTGACGGACTTGTTTTGGTTCCGGATTCTCTTCCATCCCTTTACTCCTCCTTTAGCTCTGAGGACCCCTCCCCTGACAGACAGCCCAGCCCAAGCAGCATGACCCAGGCTGAAGTGGGTTCCTAAGTCAGTGTCCCAGTTTCCTCCAAGCCAGCACACACACAGCCTCAGTTGTCATGCCCAGAGAACAATTTTTCCCTCAGTCTCCTCAAATTCTGTGTATGTGTTCAGTTGCTCAGTTATGTCCAAGTCTTTGTAGTCCCACACACTGTAGCCCACCTGGCTCCTTTGCCCATGAAGTTTTCCAGGCAAGAATTCTGGAACGGGTAGTCATTCTCTCTTCCAGGGGATCAACCCAGGGGTGGAGCCCAAGTCTCTTGAGTCTCCTGCATTGGTAGACAGATTCTTTATCACTAGCACCACCTGGGAAGCTCAAATTCTGAAATGCCTCAAATTAGATAAAAACTGTAGGCTCTGAGGTCTATAATACCTCCTGAGGACGTGAACAAACAAGTCACCGAGGTGATGCCCATCCCTTCCCGTCCCTACTACCCTTTCCTCCCTGTGTCTTGGGGTATGTGGTTCCCAGGTTTTTAGATCTCATGGAGATAAAACATTGAATTAACTTTCAGTTTTTAATTTAATTTTGATTCATCGAATTAGCCACTGAAATTTTTTTAAGTTGCAAAAGGACTTGACCCTTCAAGTCTAGTCCCTGTCCAAATGAGATTCCTTATGCCTGATGTCATAGGCCAATTTATTTAAAGTCTGAATAAATATCAAGTCACTTTTGGCAGCAATGGGAGTCACCTACCGTGCCGTCAGAATGCCCAGTGCAAACACGGTTACAGAGATGTTCTGTCTCGACATGAAGAAGTGAGTGTTGTGAGTTATTTGTTTCCCTGGCCTAAAATGCCCTGTGCCCTGCCCCCGATCCTGCTGGCTTTCAAAACTGAACTGAGGTCCCACCTTCTCACAAAGTCTCTCTAGCCTGCTCCGGCTCTTCAGCATCTCTTCCGCCTCTGAATCCCACATCACTTCGAGTCCTTCAAGTAAGCCTTTAATTACAAGTCTGTCTTGTCTGGTTTGCCACTGCGTCAAGTGGGTTATTCTGGTCTCCCAGTGTAGATTGAAGTGGGCAGGGCCCATATCTTTGTGTCTTTTACTTTTACTGGGTCCTGCCCAAGAGAAGCATGTGGAGATTGAACACAAGGAGGGGCTCGAACATCCTTGCTGATGGGTTGACTAGATGTTTCCACCAATGGTCAGTCTCCACAACAGTCTCCCTGTGGCCAGACAGTAATCAGCTCTCAGCACTGGATTCTGATACAGGGATGGGACTCTACTCTGACTTCAGGAAAACCTCAGTCCAGTCAGCTGACTGTTGTCATAGGGTTCTAGGTGAAGTTCAAGGGGAAAGAGAGAGCAACTTGCAATGCATTGTACCACCTACCCAAACAACTAGAGTAACATATGGAACCTAAACCCTATGCAAGAAATAGAAAATGCTGGTGGGGCTCAGAGGAAAAGAGAATTTTCATCACATGGTCAGGCAGTGTCGACAGAGACGGAGACAGGTGCAGAAGCCACCCAACTGTGGAATGAGTGAGGCCAGGACTCAAGTATGGCTCTGTCCCTACTTATGCTATGACCTTAGCCACTCTCATGCTTTTCAACTCATGGTGTGGTCGAGGTCATGGGCGACACCCTTGAACTTGGTACAAACTGACTCTTGGGCTCAACCAAGGTCTCTGGAAGAGAATCTTCACTTTAATGAGTCTTTCTAGTGAGAATCTGCATTTTAATGATGAGCCAAGTATAGGTTAAGGTCTGAGAAGACTGCAGTGTATAGCTGTGGTTATTGCTGCCCTCAGGCTCCACTTCACAAAGCACACGTTCAGTTCATTTTGGAGGAACAACCTCTCTCCTGTGAACTGGTCACCAAGCCCTCAGGGCTTGGAGCTCAACTGATCAATGCATTCCATCACCCAGGCCACAGTGGCTGGTCCATGGATGGGCATGTGGCCCAGGTCAGGTCATTCAGGGCCAATCAGATACAGCCAGGCTGATGTTTGATCACAGAGAAAGCTGACTTGCTCTTCCCCTCAAGTTAAGGAGAGAGGGTGTGGGTTGTCACTCCCATGAAGCATCTTATGACTCCTGGGGACCTGAAAATGGACCGCAGACCATGTTGGGAGAGCAACAGAGAAACAACCCCTTATGGCGATCTTGCAAGCCTGGGTGGTGGGAACTGGGTCTAAGAAGTTATTTAATTACATGACCCAATAAATTTCCCATTTGCTTGAGTCAGTTTGGGTGAGATTTTCTGATACTTGAAAGTAAATGAGGCAGCATGCTGAAACCTCCCACAGAATTGGTCTGCTGCTGTTGTGGCTGTGGCCGTGGCCCCTGGGGTGACCGCTATGGCAGTTGAATTTGTCCTGGAAGTCTTTGAAGATCGGCAGTGTCTCCAACTTAACACAGATGAAGAAGGAAAGCCTCAAGACAAATGTATTGAATTTTGACTAATCTGGACAAAGCAGGGTTTTGTAGGCTATTTGCTTTTGCAGAATAAAGTTGGGGTGCAAAAATTGAGGGTTTGAAGGTATCTGAGCAGAGACCGAGAGAATGAGCTCAATACTTAGGAGTCTGTTCTCCTAAGGGAGAAAACACTCTTCCCCTCTCCTATACTTCCTTCTAGAAGCTTCTCCCACTGCCCAGGCACACAGATGCCTCTGGGTGATGTTTAGGAAGCATAACTGGGTGAGACTGGTTCAGCTCCGCCTTTTTATTTTCCACTCTCTTTGAGAAGAACATGAATTCTCTGCTGCTTCTTTGGGCTCTTCTTCACACCTGGGGTCAACACCATCCATCAAAGTCCACTTGCCCCTGGCAGTCATACCTGCACCAATCCCCACCTGTATTTACCTGCCCCAGGCTGGTGCAGCAGGGACTGGATGGCTGCGTTGACCTAAACCAAGATCAGTCCTGAAAACCTCTTTGCTCAGCCATACAGACCCAAATCCCCTCCCACACAGCCTCCTGCTTAGTTTCCTGTCTGAGTCCTGAACAGGGTAAGAAGTCATACAGGGGAGGAGGTTGCTCTTTCGGGAAGACCTCATAAAAGCTGTGAATTACTCCTTCTATCCCGAAAGAGAGCCCTTTTGGGCATATACTGGCAAGGAGATCCAACCAGTCAATCCCAAAGGAAATCATTCCTGAATATTCATTGGAAGGACTGATGCTGAAACCGAAACTCCAATACTTTGCCCACCTGATTCGAAGAACTGACTCCTTAGAGAAGACCCTGATGCTGGGAAAATTGAAGGCAGAGGGAGAAGGGGATGACAGAGGATGAGATGGTTGGATGGCATCACTGACTTGATGGACATGAGTTTGAGCAAGCTCCAGCAGACATTGATGGACAGGGAGGCCTGGCGTGCTACAGTCCATGGGGGTGGCAAAGTCAGACGCAACTGAGTGACTGAACTGAACTGAATATAGCTGTGAACCTATGACTGTGCTATTATAACAGCGTGTGGACCCTATGTAAATTAGGATCAGAAGAGTAATGGCCCCTGAATGGCTCACTCAACTATTATGCCATCTTACAGTTATAAGTGTTTTGCAAAAGAGCAGGAAAAAGAGATGAGATTCTATATGTAGAAGCATTGATGTTATTGCATCAGAAGTAAAAGGAGTCAGAGGACTTCCACCTTACAGTGTGGAGGTCTGAGAGAAAACCCAAAGGGGTACCTAGACAAAAGGGCTTAAACACAATTCAGGAGATAAAACAAAGACCAAGCGAGTTTCTAGACCATCTAGACCATCAAAGTTTCTAGAAAGAATTTATCAAGTTTATAGGCACTACACAGATACAGACCCTGAGGCCCCTGAGAATGCAAGGATGATAAACATGACCTTCAACAGGCAAGGCACCCCAGAGATTTAAAAATTAAAGAAGTTAGAGGGAGCATTTGAAATGAACCCTTCTCAGTTAGTAGATGTTATTTTCAAAGTATCCAACAGCAGGGAACAGCAGCAGAAGCAAGGAGATACAAAGTGGAATGCAGCTTTCCTGCCCGCAGCATTGAAAGTGAGTAACCTAAAGGAGGGCTCCCAGGTGGCCCAGTGGCAAAGAGTCTGCCTGCCGATGCTGAAGACACGGGTTCGATCTCTGGGTCTAGAAGATCCCCTGGAGGAGGAAAGGGCAGACCACTGCCGTATTCTTGCTTGGGAAATCCCATAGACAGAGGAGTCTGGTGGAATGTGACTGGGCTGACTGAGCCAACTGAGGCGGAAGAGCTGCAGTAATCAGGGTAGATCAGAGGGCTGAAAGGCGAGTACAGGAACCAGCTCTGAAGCCCCGGCAAAGGGCTCGGGCTGTACCAAGGAGATGACAAGGACACACGAGGAAAGTGGAGGTGGGAGAAAGGGAAAAGGGAGCTTCCCTAGGAATTGGAATGTTATGAGATGCAGGCTGGATGGGAAGGCTGAGATACAGGGAAGGATGGAGGGGGAATTCAATGTCAGGGCTGACAGGGTGTCCAGATGGGGAGATCCAGCGGGAAATAGACACGCGAGGCTGACAGTCAGAATGGAGAGGGAGAGCAGTATTGCACAGATATAAAAGCTGAAACAGACTCGTGGATGAAATCCAGTGGGAGAAAGTGTGGAGAGCAGGGCCCCATAAGATGTCTGTCTTCACCAAGGAGCCAGGGAGGGAGACGGTATCCACACGGAGCAAGGACAGTGATGAGAAGCGTGGAGTCCATGGGAGCAGGGGTGGGAGGCAGAGTGGCTAGAAAGAAGAGACCCTTAAAGGGTTCAAAATCAATAAATAAACTATGGGAAGGGGCCAAGGAGAAGGTCAAGGTGGACCCCGAGAACAGTTCTGAAGCCAGGCAGCAGCGCCCAAACCCGGAAGCACGGGTAGTGGGAGCCCCTCTCCAGCGACCTCACCACCAGTTTGGATGCCAAGCAAAGACAGACGATGCCCTTCCGGCTAAGTCCGCAAAACCATGGTGAAACATCGCAGATGTACCCTACAGCAGTCAGGCCGCAGTGTCAGACCAGGAAATGGAAGCTCTGCCCCCCATTCCAGCCAGTCCTCTTACACTGGCTACTGAATTCCTGCCACCTTCCTGGATGCCTTTTCTGATGACTTCAGCTGAAATGAATCCCAGAGAGACGAGCATTTTCTCAAAGTCGTGCCTCTTTAAGCACTTAGTGAGGGGAGGAGGGGGGGGGGGAGAAAAAAAAAACTGTGTAAAAGGAACCACAGAGACTTTAAAAAAAAAAAAAAAGTCCTTCGATAAGCTGCATTCAAATCACCTACTTAGGAAAGAAATTAATGTTAACTGCTAAGGTCAAAGAATGAACTAAAGACATGGCTCTGAATTTTTAACCCCAACTTTTCATTCTGGTCACATATTGTGACTTCTCTGCAGATTTGACATTGATTCTACTATTTAAAGCAGTCATGCAAATGTGTGCTGGGGCTGGGGTGGTGGGGCAGGGGAGCCGCTGGCTGTCTGCCCACCCCAGCCTGGCAGCCCTGGGCACCTGGTAAATATCGTAAATGGACTTTCCAGCCAGAAAAGCCAGCACCACCCCCTGTTCTACCAATTGCCACCCACTACTTGACAGCGACCTGCCATGTGACATTCACGGAGAAAAATTCCCCTCGCGGTAGTCAAGAGTCAAAATCCTACTAAACCATTTCTCCCAGGAATGGGTTGTTTCTTAAATAGGAGGCCAGCCAACATGAAAGAAATATTTTACACAAAGTATTTTAAGATGAAGCACTAAGCACTAAATTATACTCATATTCTACACTATATCACTCTCCCCACTGGTGAGAATGAAAGCTAGGGAAAGATTTGTGGCATTCTTACACAAAGCTTTCTGCAGGACTAAGGATATTCTCAAAGACTCTGCAAGGCCAATTTAAAGAAACTATTTTCCCAAAAGCATTTCAAGAGGAAGTAAGTGTCCTACCAATGTAATTTTTCTTACACGCTTGGGCTGAACACTTAGACCTTCTAATTTCAATTTAGAACCAATTTTATTATTCAGTAAGACAGACGTTATGAAAAAAAAAAAGGACTCAACTTTCAGTGAGCTGAAAGGAAAAGGCAGTCTGCAGCCACGTTGCCTTATTGTCCAGCTCATGCACTGTTATTACCAGGTGCTCAATAAATACACATGAAAACTTTCACTAGTCCTCATGACTCAGGAAATCCGACTTTTGCCTAAATTCCATATTGGTTTTTTTTAAAAATCACACTCTTCCATACTAAACAAATTGGGCACTATTTTCAAATTTTCTGCTTTAAATTGAACACATTCTCAGTCATTACTTGGAGGCCAAGCAAAGGCATCACAGAAGCCATCAGCACTTGGGAAACCTCTACCTGGATCTCGGCTGCTAAGGTCGTGATTGTCCCACTCCTGCTTCTGCCAGAAGTGGGGTGCTTCCATTAGAGGGTTTCCTGGTGCTCTGCACTCTGCTGAGACCCTGCCTACTAGATTCTGGTGGACCAGAAAAGAGACGGCCCTGGGCTCATTGACGGTGCCACAGGCTTCAGGCAAAATCAGACAATTTAGTGTCTGAAGAGGGAAGCTATTGTTCTCTCTCCACTTATGTCACACACGCAGTCTCTCCCTACAAAACTAACCCGTCTCTCATTTCTATAATGATCAGCTGCCCTCTGCCCACAGCAGGAAAAGAAGCACGTCAGCAAGACAGAGGCAGTCCTTCTTCCCTTCTGCCACTTGCACTTACAGCCCAGGGTCTCAGCTCAGCCTAGCAGAGCCACTCACTCCTGCCTAATTTTAAAACTTGCGTGAAAGTACTAAGGGCTTTGGTTTTGGCTTTTTTTTTTTTTTTCATTTTTAGGGAAGGGATGCAGATGTCATTTTGATGAGCATGACTTTATTGCAGTTATCAACAGCCACACATCAGAGAGGTTGTGGTTGCACCCATGGTTAACAAGTGTCTTCCAAGAATGACTAGATAAAGAAAAGGAATATATTAAATATATATATATACACATATATATATTTCAGTATTTTTTTTTTAAAAAAAGGAGATCCTGCCATTTGGAACAACATGGATGAGTCTGGANTTATCAACAGCCACACATCAGAGAGGTTGTGGTTGCACCCATGGTTAACAAGTGTCTTCCAAGAATGACTAGATAAAGAAAAGGAATATATTAAATATATATATATACACATATATATATTTCAGTATTTTTTTTTTAAAAAAAGGAGATCCTGCCATTTGGAACAACATGGATGAGTCTGGAGGACTGCTAAGTGAAATAAACCAAACAGAAAATCAATAAAACTGTATAATCTCACTTATACATGAAATCTTTTTAAAAATCAAATACAGATACCACTGATGTGTAGAATCAATACAAATGAGCTTACTTATAAAGCTGAAACAAATTGACAGGCATAGAAAACAAACTTATGGTTACCAAAGTAGGGAGTGATAACCTAAGGAGTATGGGCTTCCCTGGTGACTCAGTGGTAGAAAATCCACCTGCCAGTGCAGGAGATGTGGGTTCTATCCCTGAGTTGGGAACATTCCCTGAGGAAGTAAATGGCAACCCACTCCAGTATTCGTGCCTGGAGACTCTCGCGGACAAAGGAGCCTGGCAGGCTACAGTCCATGGGATCATGAAAGAGTCGGACATGGCTTCAGTTGAAACAACATGGGATTCACAGATACACATTACTATACATAAGATAAACAACAAGGATTTATTGTATAGCACAAGGAACTGTAGTCAATATCTTGTAATAAACTCTGATGGAAAAGAATCTTAAAAAAGACTGTAAATCAATTATCCTTCAGTTAAAATAAATAACTTGTTTTAAAAAGAAAATAAAGAATATATATATATTTATATATATCTGAATCACTTTGCTATACACTTGAAACTAACACAATATTGTAAATCAACTAAACTTTAGTTTTTAAAAACTCAAACACAGAGAAGCAGGGAGCAGAACAGTGGTTACTAGGGTGGGTAGGAAGGTGGGAGGAATGGGGAGATATTTGTCCAAGGGGCCAAAGCTGCAGATATAAAAGATGAATGTCCAGCAAGCTGAGGTACAGCATGATGACTACAGTTGGCAATACTCTACTGAATACCGAAAGTTTGCAAAGAAGCTGGATTTCAGGAGCTCTCATCACCAAAGAAATAAGGCAACTATGGGAAGAGGCCACGTTAATTAGCTGACTATAGTAATCATGTCACTAAATCTGTGTGTGGGTTCGAGTTCAGTCACTTCAGTCGTGTCTGACTCTGCGACCACAAGGACTACAGCCCACCGGGCTGCTCTGCCACAGGACTGTCCAGGCAAGAATACTGGAGTGGGCTGCCATTCCCTCCTCCAGGGGATCTTCCAGACACAGGGATAGAACTGCATCTCTTATGTCTCCTGCATTGGCAAGAGAGTTTTTTACCACTAGCCACCTGGGAAGCCCATTGTACACCATATATATATATATAATTTTTATTTTTTTAATTAAAAGTAAATTAAATTTCTTCCATGAGAGTGAGCAACCCTCAGTTCAGTTCAGTTGCTCAGTCGTGTCTGACTCTTTGTGACCCCATGAATCACAGCACGCCAGGCCNCTGCATATCTGAGGTTATTGATATTTCTCCCAGAAATCTTCATTCCAGCTTGTGTTTCTTCCAGTCCAGCGTTTCTCATGATGTACTCTGCATAAAAGTTAAATAAGCAGGGTGACAATATACAGCCTTGACGTACTCCTTTTTGGAACCAGTCTGTTGTTCCATGTCCAGTTCTAACTGTTGCTTCCTGGTCCTATTTGAGTGTTTTTTGGTGACAGTTCATATATAAGCAATCATTTATGTTGCATACTATATTATAGGGCTTCCTTGGTGGCTCAGATGGTAAGGAGCCCACCTGCCATCACAAGACCTGGATTTGATCCCTGCATTGGGAAAAACCCCTGGAGAAAGGAATGGCTACCCACTCCACTATTCCTGCCTGGAGAATTCCATAAGACAGAGAAGCCTGGTAGGCTGCAGTCCATGGGATCACAAAGAGTTGAAAATAACTGAGCAACTAACACTCACTCACTCAAGTTAGGAATGAGGTCTAAAGCTGAGCAGGGTCCAGGACTTGCTCTCACAATGCTCATATGTGCTTGCTGTTGACTAACTGTGGTAGGTGACTCCAGACTCTAATAATATTTGTCACAAATGTCTTCTCCCAATACATAGCTTTCTTTATCATTCGTGCACAGTAATTTTAATTTAATATCAGATTTATAACCCTTTCCTGTATGGCTTTTGCTTCTCACATCTAATTTAATATGCTTTTCCATCCAAGTGTTAGAAGATATTCTTCCACGTTTCCACATTTCCCTTGTAAGTCTTTAATCTACCTGAGTTGACCTCCTTGTACGTTGTGAGGTAAAGATCTAATTTAACTTTTTTTTTTTCCATATGGATAACCAAATGTTCCACCGCAAATCCAGATTCTCCCCACTAATTTGTAATTCTACCTCCGTCCTCGACCAGCTTTCCATATGGATCAATTTCTGGGGTTCTGGTCTGCTCAACCAATTCACTTTCTATTCTTGCCTCAATACTTTTATTTTTAGCTTTTTAATAAGTCTTAATGTTTAGAGAGCAAGCCTCACATGATATTCTTTCCCATTCAAATTATCTTGTCTATAGTTGGTACTTTAGTCTCCCAGGTGAATTTTAGGGTTCTCTATTCAAGTTCCATCTTAAAGGAAATCAGACCTGAATATTCATTGGAAGGACTGATACTGAAGTAGAAACTCCAATACTTTAGCCACCTGATGTGAAGAACTGACTCATTGGAAAAGAACTTGATGCTGGGAATGGTTGAAGGCAGGAGGAGAAGGGGATGCCAGAGGATGAGATGGTTGGATGGTATCACCGACCCAATGGACATGAGTTTGAGTAAATTCCAGGAGTTGGTGATGGACAGGGAAGCCTGGCATGCTGCAGTTCATAGGGTTGCAAAGAGTTGGACACAACTGAGGGACTGAACTGAACGGATTCAAGTTCCATGAACTGCAGTGAATTTATAGATTAATATTAACTGAAACTTTGTGCTATAGTACCTCCCCATCCATCACACCAATGTGCCAACTCCAACTGCTTCATTTACAAATAAGAACCCATGACCACACAGAAAATCACAGGGAGAACCAGGTAGGAGCCCAAGTCCCCCTACCCAATACTCCTTCCACCAGCTTCAAATAGGGACCCTCCCTCCTGGGGAAAGCTGTGCCTCCTGATATCTTTCTATTTAAGTCCAGGCATCATATCATCCATTCATACCTGTAGCATTTTGGGACCAAGTGCCTCAAAAAGAGTGAAGCACACACTCTTTGGACAAGATCATGCTGGGATCTGATCAGAGCCAGGTTTTTCTGCTCTACTAATTTGAACTGGACTCAAGTTGTGGGCACAGTCCCTCCTCCGAATCTCCAATGGGATGCAGCCATGGGGGCTGAGTGATGGCCCAGAACCATCCCCTGGGAACGACTGGCTCCGAGACTTTGTGTGGTCAGTGGGGAGGGGCAGAGCCCTCAGCTGGGGGGAAAGAGAGCGGCCTGGTTTAGTGGAAGGACTCAGCACTGGGGGTCCAAGGCTGTGTGAGAGCCATGCTGACTCATGCTCCCCAGCCCTCAGGAAACCAAAGCACAGAAGTGAGAGTGCCCGAGTATTCATTTATCGTTAAAACAAAATATGACCGCCTAGCACCAGCACTTACTTCCTATGGCCGAATATTTGCTCCCTGTAGGCAAATTACACAGGAAGCCAGATTATAACCAAAAGTTTGCTTGGTGAGCTCAGAGCCAGGGCTGGGAGAATTGAATTTGTCCTGATTTGAATGTGTCCTGACGTCAGATGTACTTGCTTCCATAACAGGGCACAGTCAGCTTTGGAGATGACAGTCCCAGGCCGGGAGGGGGCTCTCCTCGCAGAGCCTACCCTGCAACCCCCTCACCCCGAGTCCCCTTCCCTCTGCCTCCAAGATGGCCTGTTCTCCTGAAACACACACTCTTTCTTTGGACAAGATCATGCTGGGATCTGATTGGAGCCAGGTTTTTTGTGGGTTTTTTTTTGGCTCCTCTAATTTGAATTATAGTTCAGCTTTTACAGTGCGCCATTTCTAATAATTTCTTGAGGACAGGAAGAAGTTCTATTTTGGCCAGCAAGGAAACTGAGGCTCAAAACAAATTAAAGGAACTCACTTATCCATGGTTGTCCGGATAACGATTGTATGAACTGAATTTCAAGCCGAGTTTTAATCCACTTGAAAGGGGGAAATGTCTGAAAATACACTGAAGGTTAAGCGGCTAAATTTGGTGCCTAACCACATCAACCTCTGAGGTTAGAAACTTGAAAGCAGAGACCCTGACTTCTGCTCCTGTACAACTAACTTCCCACAGGGCCTGGTCCAAAGAGCGCTCACGCAGGCACTCAGACACTGACTGCTAAGCTTGCTCCACCACCTCAAATGGACCCAAACCCATCCAGAGGCCTCACATCTCAAGCCAACTTTGCAGGACACTGAGGAGCCCTTTCCTCTCCCGGCCCTACATGCCTCTGGACCTTCTGCCTCCCTGGGACACCATCACCACCCCCCTCCCTAGAGATGCTCTAGAGTCCTTGGGAGTGGCGATGGCCATTATTTCTGGCCCCATCCCCAGAGACAGAGGCAAGACCCACCCACACATCCTGGACCAGCACGCCTTTCCCTGACCACAGCCGTGGTCTCCATCATGAGTGAGGTGGCAAGGGGGTGGGGGTGGTCTCTTGGCCAGCAAAGCCTCTGTGCCTTCCTGCCAGGTCCCCTCCCTGCCAGGACTTTGGAGCAGAAGGAAGAAGAAAATGTGATCAGAAAAAAAGTCCATGGCCACACATTTAACAGATAGATGTTTAGTGTCTGTGAGTCAGCAGGATGGCAAAGAACTGAGCCATGGAAGACGCTGGGACACTAGGGTTCTCATCCCAACCTTGCCTCCAACCCAGCTGGTAGCTCTGACACTGTTGGTTTAGGCTCTCTTTGCCTCAGAGATCATCCAGTCCAAACCCTCTAACTTTGCAGTCTCCCCATATAGTTCTCATGTCTGACAGCTCAAGATTCTCTGTGTCTGAGCAATTTTAAATATTATTCAAAAAATAATTCATTTAGTAAAACATATACAGAGAACCACATCCCAATGAGATGCGAGTCTTTTTAAGATTACTGTAACAACGTGATTCTGGATGATTCCATGGAAGACATCTCTAAATGTCCTTCTTAGAGGAGTGGAGGACTGCCTTGAACAATCTGAGTAGGTCAGAAAAGGAAGTAAGGCTGTCACTGAAGCTTTCCTATACATTATCAAAAGTTATTTTGTGTTTTGACTTTTATAGTAGGAAAAAATATCTACCTGTGGAATATACAAATAAGTTGTCCACTTTCAAATGTACATTATGAACAAGAAGAATATTTATCATGGGAGATAATACAACCGTGTTTATTTAAGCTTGTGTAGCGAAAGGCAGCAAATTCAGAATGTATTTGCTGTACTGACCACTCAACTTCGAAATCTGTTTCCATTGAGGGCTCTTTCTTTTCTGACTTCTTTCAGCTTCTTTTTCCTTATCTCAGGAGTTCCTGAATGGAGTCTGTGGACATTTAGACACTTAAAGAAGCACTACAGAAGGTCCTTAGCCCCTAAAATTGAGGGATCTATGTGCTCTTATAGACTGGCTCTCGTCTGATTTTCAAAGGGAGCCTGGACCCCACAACAGCCTCTGATTATGCTCCTTGTTCATATTCAGCAGGAGAATGTTCCAGGCAAGACCTGTATGTGAACAAGCAGCTTGGCAGAAAGAATCCTGATTCTGGCAACACTGCAATCCGATTGAAATCAAGCTGCCAAATAAACTCTACTAAACTGTGACTCTCAGCTGTGCTATCTCTGTGAAGTGTGGGTCATTGCATTTGCCCACTTCACGGGCTTCTTGTGAGGGAGAAAGTATTTGATACCTGTAAATCCCAGTGTATCGTCAGTGCAGGCAGGTGGTAGAGATTATGAACCCCTAGAGCTTCCTTTCTGGAGAGCCTGCCTGGGGCCCAGCCACCCTCCAGGGTCCCCCAAGGCCAGGAAGTAAAACACAAGCCCA
Source organism: Neotragus moschatus (assembly GCA_006410615.1). Lineage (NCBI taxonomy): Eukaryota > Metazoa > Chordata > Mammalia > Artiodactyla > Bovidae > Neotragus > Neotragus moschatus. Next base: position 651,647 of record SJYA01001702.1, on the reverse strand, counting down.
GGCCAGCCAACTCAACCTCTTGAACCCAATATTCCATGGCCTTCAGAAATGACATTTCTCCTCGAGGGCGGTTTCTAGGAGCACCGACCAAGACTCCCCGAGGCACACGTCTAGCCTGCAGGCTCCAATGCCACCCCCACCCCAGCAGACATCACAAGAGAAAACAGCCTCCACTCCCCCTCAGCCCTCTGCCTGAGACTGTTTCCTCCTTCCACCTTTGGCAACAAAGCCACTTCCTTGTCCTCAAGGCACCTACGGATCCCACTTCTACTTCCTCCTTGACTTTCGTTTCTCATACCTTGTCTTGAGCCACATCCTCTGTGCTAGAAACAGCTCCCACTTCCGGCTCGCCCAGCAGCCTCGGGGCACTTCCTCCCTGGCTGTGCTCTTTACCAGGAGCCCTGGGTGCCTGCATCTCGCGGGGATGTTTCTAGCCATGCTGTCTCCCCAGACAGGAAGACGGCAAGTTGGGAGGTCCCTGTAAATGTGCTGTGCGCTGGAGGCCGGGGGCCTGTCCTGCTGCCCGGGCCACTTAGACACAGCACAGACCTGCCAGTTCCCACCCTGAAGCCAAAAGCAAGAGAAAGCTCCTCAGGGAAGTTCCTAGAACTTCCTGCCTATTCCTGTTTTCCCCATTCTCCTGTGGTCCCAAACTGCTACCCCTCAACCAGGTATTTGCAGGTGAGCCAGTACTGACTGGCTCCTTTCAGGTGAGAGGCTGAAGTAAACTGGGGAAAGTTGCAGGGAATTGAGACCAGAGGCGGACCAGAGCGCCCGAGGGGCCAGAGGAGCTGAGAATGGAGCAAAGCGCCGCGTGGTGGCCTGTTGGCACCGAGGGCATCACTTCACCAGGCCCCCCTAGGGTCACTGAGACAGATGATGGGAAGCATCTTCAGCTGGTGTGAAGGCCCTGCTCCCAGTTATTAGCTCTGTGGCCTCCAAGAGGGTTTTTTTGTTAATTATTATTATTCTTTAGACCTTTGTTTTCTTTTCTGTAGAGAGTTAACAACATCCCTTACAAAGAGGTCATAATATAACAGCAAATGGAGGTCCCAAGTTTCACCAAGAAAGCCAAGAAAGAAGCAAGTTGGTGGGAAAGAGAGTTAGCTTTATGTTGGATGCCAGCAACAGGAGGAGATAAGGAGGGGAGCAGACACCTGTCTAAAGGTCTGAGTCCTGCCCCAACCCCTGACAACCAGGGGACAAGAGCTTTTATAGGTGGCGACGGGAGCTACGTGTAGAAACGGTGCGGTCAGCTCTGACAGTCACCTTGAAACTGGTCATGCGGTGGTCTCATCAGCGTCATCTTGATTGTTTTAAGTACAGTTGATCTTCTGTTCCAGGGTCGATTTGTTCCCGTATCTCTGAGGCCAGTTCTTGGAAGTGTGGCATCTTATGTCACAGCTACCCTCTGATCATTATGCAGTTAACTTCTTCCACCTGATGGGGGTTTCAGTATCTACAAGACGGCTCACAGGATATGGCTCAGAATATTATCTATAGCCCTTGAGAAGGAACTGAAGGTCCTTGGCTTTGCTTACTGACTATTATTGTTCTGTCCTATTTGACTGCTTTTCTTCACTTCTGCCTTCTCACACTTCTCTGATGAGTAAATTCATTTTTCGGCTTACGTTTCTCTACGGACCAAAGGCAGATGGAGGGCAAGTGGGGGAAGGACCATAGGGTCCTGCTCCGTTTCAATAAGAGCTAGTGGAGAAGATATGGGTAGAGCCCCTGGCACACAGAATGTCCTCACTGCAGGAGAGCTGGCATCATCATCACTTGGCTGGGTACCAAAGTGGGAGTGACCTATTACTAGGCTTCTAGACAGAAAACTCAAGAATAGGATTCCCCAGAGGGGCCAGGAAATCCTACTGCCAGCACTGAGTTGTGCACATGGGCCCAGCCCAAGCCCAACACACAAAATTAACTACAAGCTCTGAAGGGTTATGACAATCACAGATCACAAATCAGATGCATTTCTTAAAGGAAGTTACAATGCTTGACTTTTCCTCTGTTTCCAGAATCAAGTGCCCCCAAAGGATTGAGCCTGCTGGTTGTTCAGTCTCTAAGTCATGTCCAGCTCCTTGTGGCCACATGGACTGCAGCACACCAGGCTTCCCTGTCCTTCACTATCTCCCAGAGTTTGCTCAAAATCACGTCCACTGAGTCAGTGACGCCATCCAACCATCTCATCCTCTGTCATCCCCTTATCTTTTTTGCCTTCAATCTTTTCCAGCATCAGGGGTTTTTTCCCAATGAGTCAGCTTTTCATATCAGGTGGCCAAAGTATTGGATCTTCAGTTTCAGTCCTTCCAATGAATATTCAGGCTTGATTTCCTTTAAGATTGATTGGTTGGATCTCCTTGCAGTCCAAGGGACTCTAAAGAGTCTTCTCCAACACCACAATTTGAAAGCATCAGTTCTTCGGTGCTCAGTCTTCCTTGTGGTCCAACTCTCTTGAGCCTGATAGCTGTGTTATTAAGAGACAGACGATTTTCTCGTGGTTTCTCACCCTGCCCCCACAGCCCTCCCCAGGAAGTTTCATCAAATGATTGATAGTCTCCATGGCAACTGCTGAAGCCCGGCTCACCTGAAACCCCTGCCCCCACTGCCCCAGACCTACCAGGGGGACAGTCCTGGCTGCTGAATTACTCAGCTTTTGCAGATCCCTGAGCAAAGGTTATTTGCAATGGCTTACTTGGCTGGGAGGTGAGTACTTTGTTCCTGAAACCAGGTGCTGAGATGACACATACTTCCCTTTAACCGTTGGAGGGTTATCAAACAAGAAATCATAGCTCTGATGAGCATTAGAATAACCAGATGGATGGAAACAAGGAAGAACCTTCACCAACCCATCAACCCGTGAGTACTTTCTGGAGAAATGTGAGCCAAAGAAATTATGCTTGTCTCCACAGTAGCCATTGTTTATGACATTTATACAAAGCACCACCTGAGAAGGCGGATACTTATCATCAGGGTTGAAAAAAGTGCTTTCGTAAACTCAGTGCAGTAGAGACAGGATAATGCCCACCTTTAGCTAGCTGCTAGGACTGTGTTGAAGCCCCTTCCATATTCAAAAAGGTCGTTTCAAGTACACTGAAGAGGGAAAAACCAGCTGGGAGGGGGAAGGGGGAAATCACAAAAAATATATCCGGCTACAGAGAGTTCAGAGTGAGGTGGGGGAGGAATCAAGCTTTCCCAATCTACCTAGCTCCCTGCTCGAAATGACAACGACAGGACTGAAATAAAAAGGAAGGAACACAATGCCCTTTTCATGTCACTTCAAGGGCAACTTCTTTGGGTTTGTGGTAGCATTTGCCAACCCCTCACCTAGGATTCTCCCCAGGGACATCGGAGACTTTGCAAGCCTCTCAAAAGAGCTTACAAAACGTCTTTAAAAATGGGGCTAACCTTTTGCAAGGTGAGAAGTCTGGCTTCGTTTTTTATCTCAGGGAGAAAAGGGAGCTGCAGGAAGCAAGACTAGAAATACACGACAAAGAACACCAACACCAAACTGAGTTAGTAATTCTGAACACCCAGGATTACGTCTGTGTTTTGTTCATTCAACTAGCCTTGGTTAGACCATTACCTACCAGACACTGGGAGGTATTTACTGGGATGTAAATATGAATAAATCCGGATCTGTGTCCTTGAGGAGCTCACAGGGGAAAGACAGACACTAAGCAAACAATTACGTTACCAGCAGCACACCAGGGATAAGAGCCCATCGTATGGGAACCAGCTGGTCCACTCTGGGGTTCGAGGACAAGGGGATTTTGCTAGAGGGAGAAGGATGGAGACTGGATAAGAAGATGGGATTGAAAGTTCAGAAATGGGAACTCCAGCCACATCTAAAGACACATCTCTGCCCTCCTTAGTGCTGTCTTAGAACCTGCCTCCTATCACTGCAGAACAGTGCAAAGGTTAATGAGAAAACGTGAGATGCCATCTTGAGAATTTCTAGGAAAGAACTTAGAGTCATGACATTTGAGAGCTCTTTCGTATTCGACAGATTTTTGCTCCTAATCAACAGGATTCCATTTGGCACCATTTTTATTGCTGATCAAGATCAACTGCTATATTTTTTTAAAGTATACCTATCTCCTGAAAGATCTTCAAATACATCTCTGTGTTTTAATCAATTAAGGAGTATTTGCTGAACACTCCCTTGTGCCATATCCTGTTTCCCACAGATAAATAAGTCTTCAAGAGTGCAGCAAAGCAAGGGTCTATCAGTGACACCAGTCTTCTCATTTCCCTGTCATGTCTATCCATGGGTCCTCAGTTTGTATGTTTGGTTTTTTTTTCTTCAAGAAAAGATGTAGCCAATCACGCTTCTTTGTTTTTATTTTCTGAGCAAAGAGACTAACTTGCCGTAGAAATAAAGACGATGGCATCTGGCAAGGGGAGCAAATGTTATATGTGGGGATGGTGGTTTCACCATCCCTAGGAAATAGACTTACAAGTTAAAGTCCAAAATTGGACGTTGATGACACAACAGATTTGGGAGAGTGAGTTGGCCAGAGGTATCCACGAAAGCCAGCAGTTCCTGGGGGAGCCCAGGCTCACCTATACATGGCCATCATCGATCCATCCGTGAATCTCCTCTGAAGGAATGCCCAGCCTTCTGAGGGGCTCTGTGACAATGCACTGATTCAGACACTTTGCCCTGTCTTGCCTGAGTTATATCTGGGCATTGTGGGTTTTTTTCTTTCCTTCAAGTCAACAAAAGAAAAAGAGTGCCAAGGTTACTGGTGCATTCAATGATTGAGAAATGTTTGCCATTTAAAGCCATTTCACTTCCTGCCTGATACCACAAAGAAGCTTTTTAACAAAGTTAGCCTTTGCTTTTCCCAGTGTCACTAGGCATCTGGCTTATTTTGCCCACTTTTCATTTTCAACACTGAAGATAATAATGAAATGCTTGTTTCCATTGCACAGAACAACTATATTTCAAGGCAGTCAATTAAGAGAAGAAAAGTCAGTGGGAGCCCCAAGGAGGTCAGAGAGGAGGGATGAGCAGGATGGCGCAGCGGGAGCAGAGACAACAAGCGGCAGGACCACATCCTCACTCTGCTCTGAAGGCGCCTGGCCACAGTCACGTTCCCATGGGCATCAGAATCCTCAGGCAGTGGAAGGATGGTGAACAGCCAGCAACTCCTAGAGCAAGGGGCCCCCTCGCTTGGCATTGGCCCTTGCTTCCCTCGCCCTACAGTTGACACGTGACTTCATCCAGCTTCAGCCAAGAATAGAAACACCACGAATGGCCTTGAGATCCCCCAGGCTAATTCCCAAAGCAGGGAGAACCCACACCTTCAGTCGGGACCAGCACTGCTCCTACCAAAGCTTACTGTTGCAATTAAAACTCAAGTTTTAATCTGCATGATGCACAGAATATCTAGTTTCAAATAACTAAAGCCACTGCTTCTTAAGGGCTTACTCTGTGCCAAGCACAGCACATTTTGTGTGCATCTTCCCATTTAATCTCCTTGACATCTTTCAAGATAGATTTTGCTGTCTCTCTTTACAGATGAGAAAACAGAGACATAGAGTTAAGTGATTTGATCTGTGTCAACTGTTAGTAAGGCCACCACCCAAGGGATATAAACACAAGTCTGTTCTCTTGCTTACTAGCTATGCTGCTCCAGGACTTTCTGGTCCACCTCCCAAGTACCTATATTTGAGATGACCCATTTCCAACAGTGAAGATATGTTGGCTATATCCGCATATATATCCAAGCAGGAGACACGGGTTTGATCCCTGAGTCAGGAAGATCCCCTGGAGAAGGAAATGGCAATCCACTCCAGTATTCTTGCCTGGGAAATCCTTTGGACAGAAGAGCCTGGCAGGCTGCAGTTCACAGAGTCATAAAAGAGTCAGACATGACTTAGCAACTAAACAACAACAGCTACTAGCCCGTGTGACTATTGGTCACTTGACATGTGGCCAGTCTGAGTTGAGCTGTTTAAAGTGTACCATACAAACCACATTTCCAAGACTTAGTATGAAGAAGAGTGAAAAAAATTCACTAATTTTTCTACTCATTACATGTTGAAATGATATTTTTGATACAGTAGGTTAACTAAGATGTAGTTTTTATTTTCACGTGTTTCTTTTTACTGTTTAAAATGTGACCATGTGATGGGTTAAAGTCACATTTGTGGCTTGTGTTACACTTCTCTTGGGCAGCACTGCTCTTGAGGCACGTGCCTGGATAGGGTGACAAGTGAACAGAGCTGCCCCTGTCACAAGCGGGCAGAGAAAACGAAGAAAGCACCACGAGGAGGCCGTGGGAGAGCAAGTGAAATGCTACACTTAGGTCTAAAGAATGCAAACATGAAGCTCAAGTCCTTCTGAGGGACCGTCTAGTTGACAGGTGTGTTAGTCACTCAGTTGTGTCCATCTCTTTGTGACCCAATGGACTGTAGCCCACCAGGCTCCTCTGTCCGTGGGATTTTCCAGGCAAGAGTACTGGAGTGGGTTGCCATTGCCTTCTGCAAGTTAACAGATAGTCGACCACAATCACTGGCCTTTACTCTAGAGACTCAGCAACAACCCAGTAAAGCTTCCATGACTGGGTAAGAGTAGGACAAACACTGAGAGCAAGGGAAGTGCTGGCTTCCATCCTAGACATCTATGTCAGCTCCAATGCCAGCTCTGCTCTCATTTCCACCTTGATCTGGGCTTTATTTGTATCAAGTGTTTCAGACACAGAACCTCTCTCCTCCCGGACAAGGCAAGTCCCAACCCCATTTGCCTCATTTTTATAAACCACTCCCCTCATCCCAAACTCCTTTGCAGACTGTGACATACACTATTTAGTATCCACATCCTCCCTTGTTTCTTGCTAGAAGAATCCCACCTTAGTTCAGAACAACCATAGGCCAGCCCCAGGCCATGGCCAAGATTGGTCTAAGTCATCAACAGTTCTGCTCCTCACTCTTCAGCCGCCCCTTGTAGCAAGAGGGGTGTCATCTAGTTCTGAGAGAAAAGCCAGAGACTGTTTCAGAGTCTTTCAAACCTTGTTCTTCTTGATAAAATGGAAGGCAGGGCTCAGAATGGCTCTCCTTGTCCTGCCACCATCATCCTGCCTCAAACATGACAGCTTGGGCTGCAACAGCCATATTGCAAATGCTAGGGGAACTCCAAGAAAAATGCACAAGGTTGTCACCAATAGCCCACCTTTCCTGAAAGCCTCTGCTGGCAGCTGCTGGTGGACTCGCCTGAGCAGTTGAACTGTTGTCGGATCATAGCAGTAATAGCCCAGGAGGTTAAAGGTCCAGAATTCTTCACACCACAGGAGCCACGTGCGGTTCTGATGGACCAGCCATGAAACAGCTCTCACATTCCCGCGATTACACTTAGTCATGGGGCCACACCTGACTGCCAGGAGGATATGAAAGGAGTCAGCTGTGTGTCCAGAAAGAAAAGGAAACAGCTCTGGTGCAAAACAAAAATACAGGGGCCCAGGCTCACGGTTTCTAAGAATTTCAAAACAGTGACACAGAGCATTAAACCAGGTGCAGCTATACGGCAGAAATGAACACGACATTGTAAAGCAACTGTACTCCAATAAAAGTAGATAGATAATGTTTAAAAAAAAAAAAAAAAAAAAGTGCAGGACCCTTCCACATAGGCTCAGGGCCACAGCACACATTGTAGGACATGAACTTGGTCCTGGGTGGAGTAGGCTCTCATTAAAGGGCAGGTGGCATCATCTCTGTTTCTTGCCTCCTAATGGTACCCACAGACCATGACGCATGTCCTCATATTAGCATCCTATTTTGTGCTGCTTTTCCTAGTAGCTCCTTGAAATAAAGCATTACAGCAGAAAAGCTAGAGCCCTGAGGCAGTTTAAGTGGCTTGAATCACATTACCAAATTGATTCAAAACATTCAGAGTAACACACTGTCAAGAAAAAGAAAGCACCCAGATTTGAAGGTTTGATGTGGCTTTGAAAAAAGCAGCTCCAGTTAGTTTGCAAATCGGGTTAAATTTCTGGCCTGCTCTCTTCGACAGCGACTCCTAAAACTACAACTTAATGGCGCTCTGAACAGTTGCGTTTTTATTGGGTGGTAGTATAAAAGTGCACAGAATAACTCTCTGCTGAAATCAAGAAGCCTCTGGCACTACCTGAACCAAGCTCGTTTGTCTGTTTTAAAGCAATTGCATCTGGCCTTGTGCGTTGTGATTCTTGTTGGCATTGCCCTAGGATGCAAGCGTGAGATTATTCTGCCATGGCACTTAGGCCCGTGGCCAGGATGGCCTATGAGCCCATCATGGCTTTAGCTGCTAGCAATGCAGCCACGCCCACGGTAGCCTCCCTTCCAGCCTGCCCTCCTCGGCCACAGCAGAGGTTTCCAGAAAGGGGGAAGGCCAGGCACACGATGGCAGCTTCTGCTCACTGAGCATCCAGGAGGGAACCAGCCGCAAAGGGAGGGCCACATTAGGCCCCGAGCTCCCAGGTAACATCTGGACTTCATCTTCATCCACGCCCTACATTGCCATGGCGAAGAGGAAGAGGAAGAAGAGGCGGAGCGGAGGAGGAGGCTAAGGCTTCTCTTGAGGGCATCATCCCCTCAGTGAGAGGGTGAGATTGTATCTGCAGCTGTTACTGTGTCAGCCAGCCATGCCCAGAGTGGGAGGCCGTGGTCCAGCCACGCGGCTATGAGGAGAGAGGGTGCAGAAGATTGCAAGAGCTGGCCGACAGCCTCCTCCACTTCTGCTGTGAAGAGGGGACAGTGACAACAGTTCTGCCCACCCTGAGACGGCGCACCCTTTCCGTGACCCCTTCTCTTTCTCAGCACAAAGAGTCCCCACTTGCCCCACCTGGCAACAAAACGTTAGTACTTATTTGTTCTCTTTTCTTATATAAATTAATCCAAAGCTCTAAGAAGTGAATCGGCAAAATTATCCTGGATCCGTTTATCAGATGAGAAAGTGAAAGAAAGTTACTCAGTCGTGTCCGACTCTTTGTGACACTGTGGACTGTAGCTTACCAGGCTCCTCTGTCCATGGGATTCTCCAGGCAAGAATACTGAAATGGGTTGCCATTTCCTTCTCCAGGGTATCTTCCCTACCCAGGGATGGAACCCAGGTCTCCCACATTGCAGGCAGACATTTTCCCCTCTGAGCCACCAGGGAAGCCCTATCAGATGAAGAAATATACCCAAACACAGGTATATTTGTTATATATACAAATATATATAACACCTGTGCACAGGAACACACATGCACACCAATAACAGGGCACTTCCTGCATGGCAGGGACAGCACAAAGCTCCCATCATGTCTCAGTTACATTTCTGCCGGTGGTACTGCTGTCCCCATTGTACAGATGAGAAAAGTAAGGCTCTTAGAGGCAGGAGGTCCACGTATGCAAGTCGTGGAGCTGGAAGCCAGCACAGAGTCAGCCAAACCCGGAATCCGTGCTGTCCACTGCTCCTGGGACAGCAGAGGGACGATGGCTCTTCCAGGCTTGGGGCCGAGGCTCGCACAAGTCTGTCTCTGCCTCTCTGTCTCCCTGAGAAAATCTGCAGCATCAACAATGGGGGAGCTGACGAGCAGGGGAGCTGACCTGAGGGGTCCCCCACAAAGGAGACCTGGGGCAACGCAGCCTGCATTCTCAGCAGCAGAATGATCTCATGAGCTTCTGTTGCTTGAATCATTATAAAGTGTTTTTTAGGTTATACATGTTTATTCTAAAAAGTTAAGGGGAAATAGAGTATTATGAGAAAGAAAATTATGTTATTGTCTCATTACCCATGTATAGCCACTGTCCATATTCCTGTGCATTGTCCTTAGTCTGTTTTTATGATACACACAGCACACACACATGTAAATATAGGCTATATATAAATGTATGATTTTACCTCGTTAGGCACACACTATACCTACAGCTTTACATGCAACAGTTTAAGTCTAACATTACAGGGTAAACATCTCCCTGTATCATTAACTACACGTCAGTGTGACTTGAATGGGCTTAAACTATTTTATTATATATGGGAAAACACCAGGATTGATTTAATTCTTCCTCTATTTTGGACATTAAGGTTGTTCATTTCCAATTTTACCCATAGACTAGGGAGATACATTTTAAGACGAAATCCTGGAACACAGATCTTTATAAGCATATCGAAATAGTTCCTGAGCATAAATTCCTCAGAGTTAAAATGCTGAGTAAAAGGCTGTGAACATTTTTAAGACTCCTGATCAATATTGCCAAATCGCTCTCTAGGAAGGCATTACCAAGTCATGCTATCTTTGTCGGTGGCTTAATGAGTTGAGTTTGGATTTTACATACGAAAGAGGGAATTTTCAGTCAGTGGAGCTAAGGCCTGGCCTGCTTTACACTTCCCTACAGACATAACATCCACACCCATTTGCATCCACAAACTCGGAGAAGGTAGCACTTTGTAAGGAGGTGTTTAGGGGTCAGAGGGTGGGAGGGGTCAAGAGGAGGATCAAGGGGACCACGTAGTATCCTCCTCACTGTCCTGGGGTTTTGCCCCAAGAGAGGAGCCTGCAGAACAACTTACTGGACCCCAGGGAGGATGCGGAGCCAGGCGGTCTGCCTCAGACCCGGGGATCCCTGGGAAGAGACCATCTACTCATCTGTGTCTACAGCAAACCCAGGACCTGCTGGCTCCTCTGCAGGCTGGAAGCTTGGGGCACCTCGGGAGGTAGCACCCTGCTCTGACAGTGGCCTTCTCCAGGCCAACAATGGCAGCAGTAAGACGCCAGCCCATTCATTCAGGGGCAGCAGCCCTGGGTGGAAGAGGCCAGTGATATCATGTGACCTGGTCCATGGGCAATTTCAGAAATACCTGGGTACTCTCTGGGAGAAAGGGCTTCCTTGATGGCTCAGTGGTAAAGAATCTACTTGCAAGGCAGGAGACCTGGGTTCATTCGCTGGGTTGGGAAGATCCCTGGAGAAGGACATGGCAACCCACTCTAGTACTCTTGCCTGGAAAATCCCATGGACAGAGGAGCCTGGTGGGCTACAGTCCATGGGGTCGCAAAGAGTCAGACACGACTGAGTGACTGACACTTTTTCTCTGGGAGAAGACTTATCCTATCACTCAGGTAGCAGCTCTCAGGCCAACAAACAATGGAATTAGACATTCATAATTTTTCCCATCATTTTTAAGCATTGAATTGGTTTTTCACAGCAGGAATCCACTCATTCATCCTTGTACTGGAAAGCTAAACTGCACGCATTTGAATGGTGGCCTCCCAGGCTCCATTAACCTTAGTGGGGAATAAAACCCAGGAGATGGAAAACTCTGACTCCTGGCTCACAGGCTCAATCCCAAATAAAATCTCTACCAGGGTCACCTATGTGTAACAGCTCAGTCTGGCTAAGACCCTCACAAGTTAGCAGCCAGAAGAAGAGTGTGGTCCTCAGAGTGGATTTCGGTCAGAGGGAGGACAAGCTGAGCAAAAGTCAGAATTAGTGTTTAAGTTCACACCTCCCTAAAAACGTAATTATCTATTTAAGAAAGCTTTTTGACTTCCCAGGTGGGAATCCACCTGCCAATACAGAAGACACAAGAGATGTGGGTTCCATCCCTGGGTGGGGAAGATACCCTGGAGTAGAAAATGGCAACCCTCTCCAGTTTTCTTGCCTGGAAAATTCCACAGACAGAGGAGGGCTACAGTCAATGGGGCAGCAAAGAGTTGCATACAACTGAACACACACACACACACACACACAAGAAAACTTTTTGCTTTGTTATCAGAAATTAGCAAATGAAAATGTATTTCCATTCCAGAGATGTGTTGAAAGTTCACAAATATAGCATTACATAATAGAATAAGTCTAATCAATATTTCAATCTATGAAAGTCACATGACTTATCCTTAAAGTGATATGCTTGCTTTAGAAGAAAAGTCCAAATAACCACAATTCTTATTTGTCATCATAAAATTGTTTTTTCTCCTATAAACCTCAGTCAGCACTTACCCTACAAGTAATATTAATAGCTGCTACTGCTGCTGCTGCTGCTAAGTCGCTTCAGTCGTGTCTGACTCTGTGAGACCCCATAGACGGCAGCCCACCAAGCTCCCCTGTCCCTGGGATTCTCCAGGCAAGAACACTGGAGTGGGTTGCCATTTCCTTACTCTCTACTGACTATCAAATTGTATTACTTGAATGGCTTAGCTCATTTAATCCTTATTCCCACACATCTGTGATGTGGGGAATATTATGAAACCCTTTTCACAGATGAGACAGCTGAGGTCAAGTAGCCTGCCCAGTTTCCAATATTTAGTAACTTACTCAAACCGGCCTTGCCTGACTCCAAATCTTACAGGCTTAAATCCTATGTGCACCAAGCATTTGCAACCACAGGATTAAGAGTTACTGAGTGCATATTCCCTCGTAGGTACTTTATATGTCATATCTAGAATCCAGTCAACCTCATCCTTTTAAGTAAGGAAAACAATGTCAGGAGGGAAGCCCAGACCCAGACCCAAAGCCTGCTTCCTGCCCTTCGGGGCCATCCTCCTCCAGGCCTGCATGGAAAATCCACCCTGTGGGACAGCGGGTGCTTTTTAAATGCTGATGCCCAGAGATTCTGATCCCATTGGTTCAGGGGGCCCAAGACTTCTGCATTAGTTTTAAAAGTTTTCAGAAGATTCGAATAGTCCACTGGGTAGAGGGCTAATCACCACTGGTCCTTTCCTTCCTTCCAAGTCTGCACTGCGTGATCATGGGCTCTGGGCCCTGTGTTTACCCTGAATCCTGCCCCCCAGGGGCTGCCAGGTGGTGAGGGGGTTGATGAGGAAGCAGAAAACCACAACCAGCCTGAGAAGTTTCCCAGTGAGGGCATCCAGCATGCCAGGGAGGTCAGAGGAGAGAGATTGGAGGAAGGAGGCTTCAGGGAGCAGTCAGGAGAAGGTTCATGGAGGAGGGACTTTAAGATGAGTAAGAGTCACCCAAGAGTGGAGGAGAAAAGGAATCTGCCCACTGTAGCATCTCCTCTTTTCTTTACTGCCAAGGGGGATGAGAAAACACCACCCACCAGAGATGCAGCGGTCTCTGCTGGCCCCCTCGGCCCTGCTGGGCACAAGGAGAACCAACATCTACCCACCAACCCAGAGGAGCCGCAGCCCCAGCCCGACTGTCTGGGAGACAAACTCAATCAGGCGAGACGCACGGAGTTCAATTTCCACTTCAGCTCTAAAGAGCAAAATGGGGATCTGGGTGGAAGTAGGATTGTCAGCGATTTTTCATTCTAATTGGGAAACTCACCCAGAGAGGCTGCAAGAGCCGAGATAATCAATCTCCCGTACCGTGTGTCAGGGCAGCCTTCCCATCTCATCCCACGGGGATGGAGCAGAAGTCCCGAGAGGCCCCAGCGGAGAGGGGGGTCATGGGAAGCCCCCTTCCCACAGACTAGTTCCCACTGCCAGGAAAAAAAAACAAAACAAAACAGGGCGACATCCCCACAGTTTCTCAAGGTCCAAATCAATCACCTCCATCTCAATTCCCTTTTCTCATCAAACCCCAGCCGTGAACCGGCCCGGCCTCATCAGAATTCTGCAGCGAGGGCTCCGAGACTACAGGAATTGAGAACTAGGTCACCCCGCGGGGAGGGAAGGTCGCTGTGTGGTTTCATCTAACTAGGTGGCTGGAAAGCCCCCAGGCCCCAGTTCTCTCCTGAGTCACCAGATCTCTGTCAGTGGCCGATTTGCAGAATCCGAAATTTGTTCTTATGGATAAAGAGCACAGGGTGAAGAAGGAGCACAGGCCGTTGCTGAAATCAGATCTGATCATTCAGGGACGATTTCCTGGGTGCTTTGTCGACACCCCCGCCGAAGGGAACAAAGCCAAGGGACACTTGGCCACAGCCAGTGGCTCTGGCTGAAAAGAGCTCAAGTCGCTGCTGGGCACAGAAGCAGGTTGGCCGTGAGTGGTGCAAGGCTGGGGTGCTGGGGGTGGGCAGGGCAGGCAGAGAGAGCCTCCGGCCATGATGCTTAGGCCCAGATGAGGGTGAAGAATGAGGAGGGATTTCTCCAGATTAATAAACTCACTGGTATCCCACCCACCCCA
>SJYA01001702.1:613115-637387 GCA_006410615.1 Neotragus moschatus | reverse complement strand
AAGTATGACTCCGGGAGAGCAAGCGTCAGCTCTGAGGCCACAGGGGTACCGGCCTCTCCCTAGAGCCTGTGTGTGCACTCAGCATCTCACCCCAGACCCCCAGAGCAGAAGGAGGAGAATACAGGTTTGTGCTGCGGAGACCAAAGGTTATAGATGAAGTCATGAGTGGGCATGAGGTCGCCCAGAATTGCAGAATGAATGGAAAAGGTGATCAGGCTGGAGTCCTAGATTCCCACCACTAATGAATGGAAAAGGTGATCAGGCTGGAGTCCTAGATTCCCACCACTACCTGGGGAAGAGAAAAAGGAGAGGGGAAGAGAAATATGGAGAAGAGAAAAAGGTCTCTAAGGGCGGGTATACTCAGTCGTTCAGTCATATCTGACTCTTTTGGACCCCCTGGACTGCAACCCACCAGGCTCCTCTGTCCATGGGATTCTCCCAGCAGGGATACTGGAGTGGGTTGCCATTTCCTCTTCCAGGGGATCTTCCCGACCCGGGGATTGAACTCATGTCTCCTGAAGCTCCTGAATTGGGAAGCCCTCTCTCTAAGGGAACTCAGAAGAAATAAATAGGAAAAAACCATCCCTTATTCATTTTTACTGAGAAACAGCCTGGTTTCCTATGAATTTCTATTCCTGAAGAGTTTCTTTACACTTCAGAAGTGAAAATCACTACCCAGGCCAGAACCCGAGACAGGACTAGAGCAGGGGCAGAAAGTGAGAGATGGTCTCTGCCTGATCTGATCAAGGAAGGCTTCCTGGAGGAGGAGAACAGTGTTTCTTCTGAGCTAACACCCGTAAGGACTTCCCAGTTGGCTCAGCAGTGAAGAATCTGACTGGCAATGCAGGACATGCGCGTTCGATCCCTGGGTTGGGAAGATCCCCTGGAGAAGGAAATGGCAACCCGCTCCAGTATTCTTGCCTGGAGAATCCCATGGAGGGAGGAGCCTGGCGGGCTATAATCCATGGGGTCACAAAGAATCAGATGCCACTTGGTGATTGAATGACAACAACGACAAGGCCTGTATGTAGAACTCATGGAGTGGAGTGGGACAGCTGCCTTGAAATAAGACATAAGTGGATTTAGAATGTGGCAAAAATCAATGTTGTATATGTAAGCTTTTGGAGGTAGCCTCACATGGGTAAATACCCTAAAGAAAAATGATGTGGAACACTGCTTATAAGTGGTTTTCATGAGGTCATGACTTTCATTGAATCATGAAATATTGAGCTGTTCTCTTTAATTTGAAAAAGAAAATTCAGGAGATGACGCAGAAACACATCAAGGGAAGTTTGTCTGTTTGTTCCATTAAAATATTACCTGCCAGAGGAAAGCATGTACTATAATTATTACCCTTGCTCAATGCATGCTAAATATCTCCACGTGGCCAGTGGTTTATTTTCCCTTCAACTTCTCTGTCGTTATTTCAACTATTTCAGAGAAATCAGCTCAAGCAAGTCAGTTTGAAGTTTAAAGAAATAAGACCTGGGCTCGGAGATAAACAGTATCATTGCCGCCGATTTCATTGTTTCAAATACAAGATTTTATTTTGAGAAGAAAGTTTAATTAACCAGAGGTGGATCACTAAATTCTTTGACTTTAAAATCGTGCTTTCTGCAAGATTTCACCTGTGAAATTCACAGCCTTTAATTACTGCCTCACATCTTAAAAGGGAGAACCTTTCTTCTGAGTGGCTAATAACATTATTATCAGAGGTAATTACAGATCCGGGGTCTGTGGTCCATCGCACCATAATGCATGGACCACATCACTCTGTTTTTTGAACTCTGAAAGTCATTTGTTAGGGAAACACTTTCTCCCCCACCCTGAAACAGTGTTGATGTTTTGAATCTGCTGTTAATTTCTGTTCTTTTATCTTTTTAAAAAAGGGGTGAGGTGGGGGAGAAACATTTAGAAATCAGTCCTTTACTGGATGAATTTCTTCACTTCCCAGAAAGCAAGAAAACAATTGTTTCCTGTAATTGGACAGTTTGATTGGAGGCAGGTGGTGCTGAGCTGAGGAAACTGGAGCCACAAAGCCAATTTTGGCTTCAAGCACATTTCCTTGCGTTTTCAACTCCGGCAGCACAACATGGAAATTGGCTCCACAAAAGCCGACTATAAATTTAGTTCCCATCTCTGAGACTAGCACCTTATCAGCCATGAAGGGCTTTAGCAACTGGGGCCAGTGTGCACATCTGATATGATTGCAGCACTGCCCTGAGATACCCCGGCCTGCATTTCTCAGCCCGGTTCTTGCTGCCACAAAGCAGGAATTTGTGAACAATTCTGGAAGCATCATGTGCCATGGTTTTTAACACATGGGGATATTTTCTTCTTCTGGGTTCACTGACCTTCGTGTTGCTCAAGTTGCATTATCTTGAGTTAATATTTGCTTTCAATATTTTGGAGTAACAGGGCGTGTTATCCACAGATTTGTAATGGGACCACAGATTACAAACATCAGTCCAGAGCAAGGGCCCAAATCAGAGGCATGGAGGATTCGTGTGAGCCGTCTATGACTCCTCTGCTGCTTCCCATCCAAATGTCCCCCAGCCTTTCCCTTGTTTTTCTTCCCCTACTCCCGCCTACAGCAGCTGACAAGCAATAGTCCTTCACAGACAGAGAAACTGCGGCTCAGAGAGGTGAATTGCTTTGACCAGGGTCACACAGGGAGTTAGGAACAGAGAAGTAATAAGCTGAGAATCTAACTTCCCAGCCCACTGCTTCAAGTACATATTTCTCTGTTAATTTCCTCCCTGCTGAAAATCCATAATTCAAAACAGTCATGTTTAAGCAACTGGACACAGTAACAGGATGGGGTCAGGGGTGAAGAAAGGCAGGAGGAAATTTATCTGATGAGGCTATCCAACCATTGTCCTTTGTATATTCTACATATTAAATCAGTTACTTCAAAGCTCCACTCACTTTGTCACAAATTTCTGGCCGCGCTTAAGTTTTCTTAAAAAAAAAAAAAGTCAATCTGATGGTTACATAAATTTTAATCTCCTGATTTATTTTTAGTAGTTGCAAATAATCTCTTCTAATCCTAAGTAAATTAATGGCTTAAATAACCTCATTCCCAAATAAATTTCACCTGTCAATCTACATACCTGTATAGAATTATTTTGCCCAAAAAAAAAAAAACAGATTGCAAAGTTTGCTTAGAGCCTTAACACTATTTTCCAAGGTGATTACATCAAAGGAAATACCATTAAATTTTCCTTTCCAAGCTAATGGATACCCACAGTTTAAAGTCTTGACTTCATTAATGAGAGTCTCTGAATCTAAACACCAAAGGTTTAAATGCAAACAATGAGTCTCCTCCACCACTCTGACACTTTCCTTTTAATACTTGGCTTAACAATATTCTCTAAACGATGGTCTCTAAAGACACTCCAGGAGGAATTAGAGTTGTCCTCTCTCCCAGACTGTTGGAGAAAGAATTCCTCAGCCCTTTGCATGTACGCTGAGTCGATTCAGTCATGTCCAACTCTTTGCGACCCTGTGGACAGACATATAGCCCACCAGGCTTCTCTGTCCTTGGGATTTCACAGGCAAGAATACTGGAGTGGGTTGCCATTTCCTTCTCCAAGGGATCTTCCCAACCCAGGTATCGAACCTGTGTCTCCTGCATTGCAAGCTGATTCTTTACCGACTAAGCTACCAAGGAAGCCCTCCCCAGCCCTTGGCTATGTCATAAAGGCCAAGCCCCAAGCTTCGTGGCTCCTACCCTAGTGGCTGCTGGTGGCCAGCAGGGAACAGAGGAGACGGGCACACAAGCACTGTGACCATTTTCTAAGAAAGATCTCATGCTGATTAAACCTTTCATAAAGCAGATTGAGTTTGTACAAGGAGACCTGGTTGATAGCTAACTCAGAAATCTTGGCATCACGACAGAACCAATATTTTCACAGAGGTGGCACAGTCTTAAACAATGTCGTCAGCGTGCAGGACACAGACAGCCCTTCGATGGGCATCCAGCAAGGGTAATTTTTCCTCCACCTTTTCTGGAGAAAGGGGCTGATGAAGGGTTTGGGATGGGGGATGCGAGTGAGAAGGGTGGGGAGGGCGGTGGGGAGGGCGGTGGGGAGCGTGAGCGCCCCTTCAGCACTGTTTCAGTAGACGCAGCCACAGCCACAACTCACACGAAGCTGGCCCAGCCAGGTTCAAACAGGTTCAGGGATCTTGCTGACACCAGCCCCGCAGCTGTTTGGTTTTCCTAATATGTGTAGAAACAGCTACACAGAACTTGGCTTAACCTCAATTTAACCACATAAAGTCAAAAGCATGTTGCATTTCCCCTCAGTGGGAGGCGGGCCAGCAGCACCATCTTTAGAGCCCCTGGGCCTTAATGGACGAGGGCCACCAGCAGAATGGCCCCTGCCTCCTTTCTTTCCGCTGGCCTCTGAGTCTCCCATCAGAGGGAGGGGTTCAGATGCTGACCTACAGAGGGAACAGCGCTTACACAACCTAGAGACTGCTCCTGGGACCTGCCAAGCATGAGGAGGGCTCCATCGCACACCATCTGGGCATAGGCTTGGGGATCAGGAGGGTTCAGGATCCACCCCAGAGCTCCTCGTTGGCACCTAGAGATTCACACGGTCCTCTTGGCAGTTTCATCCTCGGGCTGGCAGGTCCTGGCCTGCATCCCTGGGGAGTGGTTTTAGAACAGATCGTGTTCGTGAAGCCGACACACTGCTTGCTGAATGGCTGGTACTCAGCAAACAGCTGAGGGTTGACTCATCGCTTCCCGTGGTCTTCATCCATCCAAAAGTGTCTGCATCCCCAGCCAGGCCAACAAGCCATCGGGGGCTCCTGACATGTCAACAGAAGCAGAGAACATGCGGTAGACGTCGGCCGCCCCTTTCTGGTAACTCTCACCCTCTCTCCCGAAACCCACCCACCCCCAGCTGGAAAGGAGCAAGCATTTCATTTCTGACTCCCTCTCTCATACTCACAGCCAAGCGGCCTTCCTTTGCAGCAGCCTTCCATCCTTCCATCCCTCTCTTTCCCCTTCTTCCAACTTCTCAGGTCCTTCCTCAGCTTGAAGCCCAGCACACTGGAAAATTCACACCCTGAAATGCGGGAGCCTCAGGTTCCATCCCTGGGTTGGGAAGATCCCATGGAGAAGAAAATGGCAACCCACTCCAGTAATCTTGCCTGGAGAATCTCATGGACAGAAGAGCCTGCCGGGCTATAGCCCATGAGGTCTCAAAGTGTCGGACACAACTGAGCAACTAACACCTTTTTCTGCACTTGTACCGAGCCCCTCCCCTGCTAGACACAATCAGAATTAGGCAAGGATGAGAGAGCAGCCAGCTGTCCAGGAAGCACTGTCCAGGGGAGGCGGGCTGGGCAGGAAGGACCTCACAATGTGGATCTGACATTGCTCTCCTACCTCTTCTCAGGCCACCCTCCTCTCTGCAGCTGAGAGTCACTCAGGGCCTTTTCACCCATCAGACGCCCTGCCTTGATTTCTGGCCCACATCTCTANAAAGGGGCTGATGAAGGGTTTGGGATGGGGGATGCGAGTGAGAAGGGTGGGGAGGGCGGTGGGGAGGGCGGTGGGGAGCGTGAGCGCCCCTTCAGCACTGTTTCAGTAGACGCAGCCACAGCCACAACTCACACGAAGCTGGCCCAGCCAGGTTCAAACAGGTTCAGGGATCTTGCTGACACCAGCCCCGCAGCTGTTTGGTTTTCCTAATATGTGTAGAAACAGCTACACAGAACTTGGCTTAACCTCAATTTAACCACATAAAGTCAAAAGCATGTTGCATTTCCCCTCAGTGGGAGGCGGGCCAGCAGCACCATCTTTAGAGCCCCTGGGCCTTAATGGACGAGGGCCACCAGCAGAATGGCCCCTGCCTCCTTTCTTTCCGCTGGCCTCTGAGTCTCCCATCAGAGGGAGGGGTTCAGATGCTGACCTACAGAGGGAACAGCGCTTACACAACCTAGAGACTGCTCCTGGGACCTGCCAAGCATGAGGAGGGCTCCATCGCACACCATCTGGGCATAGGCTTGGGGATCAGGAGGGTTCAGGATCCACCCCAGAGCTCCTCGTTGGCACCTAGAGATTCACACGGTCCTCTTGGCAGTTTCATCCTCGGGCTGGCAGGTCCTGGCCTGCATCCCTGGGGAGTGGTTTTAGAACAGATCGTGTTCGTGAAGCCGACACACTGCTTGCTGAATGGCTGGTACTCAGCAAACAGCTGAGGGTTGACTCATCGCTTCCCGTGGTCTTCATCCATCCAAAAGTGTCTGCATCCCCAGCCAGGCCAACAAGCCATCGGGGGCTCCTGACATGTCAACAGAAGCAGAGAACATGCGGTAGACGTCGGCCGCCCCTTTCTGGTAACTCTCACCCTCTCTCCCGAAACCCACCCACCCCCAGCTGGAAAGGAGCAAGCATTTCATTTCTGACTCCCTCTCTCATACTCACAGCCAAGCGGCCTTCCTTTGCAGCAGCCTTCCATCCTTCCATCCCTCTCTTTCCCCTTCTTCCAACTTCTCAGGTCCTTCCTCAGCTTGAAGCCCAGCACACTGGAAAATTCACACCCTGAAATGCGGGAGCCTCAGGTTCCATCCCTGGGTTGGGAAGATCCCATGGAGAAGAAAATGGCAACCCACTCCAGTAATCTTGCCTGGAGAATCTCATGGACAGAAGAGCCTGCCGGGCTATAGCCCATGAGGTCTCAAAGTGTCGGACACAACTGAGCAACTAACACCTTTTTCTGCACTTGTACCGAGCCCCTCCCCTGCTAGACACAATCAGAATTAGGCAAGGATGAGAGAGCAGCCAGCTGTCCAGGAAGCACTGTCCAGGGGAGGCGGGCTGGGCAGGAAGGACCTCACAATGTGGATCTGACATTGCTCTCCTACCTCTTCTCAGGCCACCCTCCTCTCTGCAGCTGAGAGTCACTCAGGGCCTTTTCACCCATCAGACGCCCTGCCTTGATTTCTGGCCCACATCTCTAAATGTTCAGGTCCTACCCAGCAACCCTAACGCAGGGTCACCCAGCCCATTTCAGACTTTTTACTGTGGCTCAACCACAAATCGGTCCCAATCTTACTGACTTTCTATGTAAATAGATCTTCCCTTCCAGCTGGGAGGCAGGGTTACTGGCATCACACAGAACCCGGTTCTCAGGCTTTGGTCTCAGCTGTGAGGGAAAGACAACCCTTTGCAGGAAACAGCCCTGCTCCAACCACTGTGCCCACAAACCCTCAGTTTAGTTTGGATGGATTTCTAGCCGAGTCCTCGACACAACGAACACCCTTATCGGGCAGGAGGCAGACTGAGGAGAGAGCTGCTTCTGCTCCATTTGGAAAGCTTCACGCCCCCTGTGAAAGGCCTGGCCAGTCCACCAGACCCAGGCTCCGTCAGATTTGGAAATCCCCCTGTCACGGTATCCTCTTTCCGCTCTCCCATCAGGAGGTCATCTAACTTTCCCTTGAATTTCCTCAGGGATGGAGTATTCCCGCCGGTGGGGGCAGGTCCTTCCATTCTTAGACGTTTCCCATTGCTGGGAGGAATTCCCGTGTATTGAGCTCCCAGTGGACACCAGCAAATTTCAGTGCCTCCCAGCAGATTGTCGACTCACTGTTGAAGATCCTGGTGTCACCATGGGCCGCCACCCAGCCTGGCATTCCCAGTATCGGTATTGTAAGAACAAGCTGCACGCAAAGTCTCGCTTCTGCCGAGGTGTCCCTGATGCTACGATCCACATCTTTGACCTGGGGCAGAAGGAGACAAAAGTGAGTAAATTTCCACCAAAGCCCTGGAGGCTGCTCATATTTGTGCCGACACGTACCTGGTGGAGAGCTGTGGCAAAGATGGCTCTCGTATCTGCGTGCAGGTCCACGCCATCCACATCACCGGAGTCCACAAGACGTTGTCCACGCTGGAGCTGATCGGATCTGACAGGCTCCAGGCAGGTGTGCACAGTGCCTCTGGAAAGAGCCAGGGCGCAGTGGCCAGGGTCCACCTGGGCCAAGTCGTAATGTCCACTCGCACCAGGCTGCAGAACAAGGGGGAGGTGACTGAGACCCTCCGTGCAGCCGTGTTCAAGTTCCCTGGCCGCCAGAAGATTCTCGTCTCCCAGAAATGGGGATTTATGAGGTTTAAAACATGGTGGCAGAAAAGGTGGCTCCTTTCAGATGGTTGTGGGGTTAAATGCATCCCTAATTGTGGCCCCCTGGACAAATGGCAGCTGTCCCTTCCTTACCCCTGCCTGCACGCTAAGCTGCTTCAGTCATGTCTGACCGTGTGTGACCCCATGGACTGTAGGCCGCCAGGCTCTTTTGTCCATAGGATTCTCCAGGCAAGAATACTGGAGTGGGTTGCCATGCCTTCCTCCAAGGGATCTTCCCACCCCAGGGCTCAGACCCGAAGCTCCTGCATTGGCAGGGAGTTTCTTTACCACTACTGTCATCTGAGAAGCCCCTTTTTACTCATGTCCACCAACAAATCCTACTTTCCTGTCAAAAAAAAAAAAAAAATTATTGAGCACCAATTGCATGACTGTGAAGGGATAAAATGGAAAATGAGAAAAACTTAGGTTCTGTCTACCTAAGCCTCCCATCAAGGGATCATTACAACAAGGTAAGAAAATTATTGTGTAAAGAAAAACAGTAGACCAAAGCAAAATACACCAAAGGGAAATAGCAGTGAGCTTCTGGTTTTGAAAATACAAGGAGTTCGTTTTCTTCTCTTCTTTTTACTTTATGTTTTTAAATGTGGAGCAATGATTATTTTTTTTTTTCAGAGGTAAGCTTCTGATTTAAAAGGCATGTGCCCCCCACGTCACCGCCTACCTCCACCCAGGGTTTCCAGGAGAGCCTCCTGGTGCCAGGCTGTGGGCCCAGTCCGGGGATCAGCTCTGGTTCCTCTCCACGCCCTAGCAGGTCACAGCCTTTCAGGAAATCCCCCCACGGGGGCAATGCAGTCAGATGAAGAGTGCACACAGGGCAGGTCTGAGTGTGAGTCCCAGCTCAGCCCATCCCCTAGTAGGGTGACCCTGGGGGTGAGGGTCTCCCAGCTCCTCTGTCCCTCCACTTCCTCTCCCACAAGTTGAGCAGACCCACACATGTGCCACACGCCATGGGCTCCCCATTAGCAGACATGAGGGTTTGCGGCACTTAGTTGAACCCCAGCAACGGCCCTCATCCTGTCTCTCTGTTTTTGCTTCCATCTGACAAAGATCACTAAGCCCATTTATCAGACTACCTCTTAAGGGTAATGCCAGGGTGTTTAACGGGTGTTTAATGGTTCACGTTGGCCCGTTAGGTGGTGTAGATGTGGCCTGTGAGTGGCTGTGTTCCTCTCCAGAGCAGGACCGAGGACAAGGCTGCAGGAGCAAGACCCAGGCTGAGGCACCCTAGTCTAGGAGGGACTCAACAAAAGCAGGCGTTCAAGCATTTTCCACAACAGGCAACAGTGCTTACCCTACCCTGCCCGCCTCCTGTGACCCTCACTCTGCTTCACCAGGAGAAAGTACTGGTGTGACTGGAGCCGCAGGTCCCAAAGAACATAAACAATGCCGGAGATGAGGGTCATTCTCAGATGAGCCGAGATAAGCTCGTTGCCTGTTTTCCTGACCTTCACAGTCATTCACACATAATGGATGGATGATAACATTTAACTGTTTCTAATCACTGCAGACAGTGACTGCAGCCACAAAATTAAAAGATTCTTGCTTCTTGGAAGAAAAGCTCTGACAGACAGCATATTAAAAAGCAGAGACATCACTTTGCTGACCTAAGTCTGTATAGTTAAAGACTGTGGCTTTTCCAGTAGTCATGTGTGTATTTGAGAGTTGGACCATAAAGAAGGTTGAGCACTGAAGAACTGATGCTTTCATACTGTGGTCCTGGAGAAGACTCTTGAGACCCTTGGACATTGAGGAGATCAAACCAGTCAAGCCCAAAGGACATCAACCCTGAGTATTCTTTGGAAGCACTGATGTTGAAGCACCAATACTTTGGCCATCTGATGTGAAGAACCAATTCACTGGAAAAGACCCTTATGCTGGGGAAGACCAAGGGCAGGAGGAAAAGAGGGTGACAGAGGATGAGATGGTTGGATGACACCACTGAATCAGTGGACTTGAGTTTGAGCAAACTCCAGAAGATAATGAAAGACAGGGAAGCCTGGCATGCTGCAGTCCAAGGGGTCACAAACAATTGGACATGACTGAGCGACTGAATGACTGAACAATAGCAATGACTCCTCCACACAGCAAAGAGGGAACTTAAGCCATTTCACTGGGAGACTTTCAGGGTTTAAATGTGTTGTGTTCTCTGCATTAGGCATTTGTGAATACGAAAGGAACCTCTTCTTTTCCTTTCCTATTCTCCAAATGAGGACAATCCCAGGAAAGCATCGCTAGCAATGTTCTGGAGATGGGTGGCCTAGAGTTAGCCCTGTCTTGGACAAGTCTCCTTTCTTCTGGGGCCCCAGTTCCCAGCTATGAGATGCATGGTCTGGACCAGCTCACGGCTCAGCGCCCTTCTAACCCCACAGCAGTAACCTCATTCCCCTCCTGTCACCGTGGTGAGTCCGTCTCCGTTTTTTCTCTTCGCTCTTTCAGCGCCACTTAATAAGTCACCAGGCTCTCCTTCCTGTCACATTTACCTGCTCAATGGACAAACTCTGCCAAGAACGTCCAGCGCCTGGGGCAGAGGAAGCCAGCCGCACGCACTCCTCCCCAAAGGCAGACCAGAGAACATTGAGGTTGTGAAGACAGCCAGCCAGACAAGTGCTAGTTCCCAGACCACAGGCTCCAGACCCCTCTCGACACCCAACTTCATTTGCCTAACTCCCAGCTGCCCCAACCCTGGGTAACCAGCAGCGAGAAGTGACATTTCTCTACCTGGAGATTTACATCTGTACTGATGTGCCGGGGCTGCCGTGACAAAGCACCACAGACCAGGCGGTTTAAGCAACAAGAATTTATTCTGAGACTGGAAGTCTGAGATCAAAGCATCGGCAGGGTTTATTTCCCTTGAGGCCTCTCACCTTGGCTTAGAGACGCTCTGCCTTCTCCCCGCGTCCTCATGTGACCACCCTTCTGTGTGTTTTTATGCCCTAATCTCCCCCCACTTATGGTGGCTTAAGCCCACCATGTGAGCTCACGTTACCTCAGTCATTTCTTTAAAAATTCTGTCTCCAAATACAGTCAGGTCTGAGGTCCTGGGAGTTAAGATTTCAGTCTGTGAACCTAGGGAAGACAACTCTGTCCATAATATCATCCATATTATTACCCATATATTTACCCATGAGGAAGCTGAGGCTTTTCCCAGATCTCAGAGCAAACTGGGAAGGAAGAGACGCAGGAAGAAAGGAGGGAGGGAGGAAGCAAGAGACAGGTATTAGTATATTTTTTAAATCCTCCATTTGCACCTTGATGTTCTGTTTTCCAGGGCTTCCCCGGGTGGCTCGACAGTAATGAAATCCCCCTCCAATGCAATAGCTGCAGGAGACCCAGGTTTGAGTGCTAGGTCAGGAAAATTCCCTGGAGGAGGAAATGTCAGCCCACTCCCAGGAGTCTTGCCTGGAGAATCCCATGGACAAAGCAGCCTAGCAGGCTATGGTCCATGGAATCGCAGAGTGGGACACAACTGAGCACACACACATGCACGCACCCATGTTGCTTTCCTATTTCTTTAATGCAATGTGAAGATAAACTGAGTAGCCCCTTAAGATAGTCCAAGAAAGGCACCTGCAAGCAAAGTCCCCGGGAAGTGGTGCAGATGACATCTGCCAGGCAGAGAGGACCCACGGAGCTGGCTGAAGTCCTTCCCAGCCTGCATTCCACTTCATGAGTCAGACCCAGCCTTCCTGTGGCTGGAACGTGTGGGCCTGCAGTGTTTATTCCTTCTCCACTTTGTGATGAGGCTTCTGATAAGGGTGACCCTCCCTCTGACAGGTGCGATCATACACCCTGGCTCACCCTCTCCTGTGGGTGTCGGACCCAGGACCTCGCATGTGCTGGCCACCCCCCCCCCACTTCCCAGCCTACCAGAACAGCCATGTCCACCTCCTCCTGGCTGGGAACTCAGCAACTGGGCACTGCTGGTGTTTGTTCGAAGGTTCAGTATCTGAGACTCATGACTAAATTCAGTAATAACACCACAATTTCACCAAAAAGCATTATAGTGATTACTGAGTTATATTAGGAGCTTATTTAAGATAACATCTTATTTGCACAATGTAGTTCAAATAGATGGTTAGAGCAGAGAGTGCAGTTGTTAAACTCCTGTGTATATTAGCATAATCACACTGGAAGTGTGTGCCACTTTTAAACATATGAACAGCTAAAACCGAAAGCATAAATATATGTCTTTTAAGGTGGTGGCACAGTTAGAATAAGAGGGTTTAGGTTTATATGTAAACAGGAATTTAGTTGTCTCTTTAGCACAGTACAGTAGGATGTAAAAATCTCTCCAAGACAGGTTTGTTAAAGAAGCCAAATCTCTCATCCCAAACTGCTGCATTTCATTAATAGTAGTTTCTGTTTATCAGATACTTTCTCTGTGCCAGGCAGAGTGCTGGGCACCTTACATAACTCTCTCATGTCATTTATTTCTCTTTGCACTATAGAAATAAATATTATTATCCCCATTGGAAAGATGATAAAACTGAGGTTCCAAGAGGTGAAATGACTTGTCTGAGGCCACACAGCTAGAATGAGAACTCGGATCTCACTGCCTGAACCTCTGTTGTTGCAGTTGTTCAGTCACTAAGTTGTATCCAAGTCTTCGAGACCCCATGGATGGCAGCACACCAGGCTTCCCTGTCCTTTACTACTTCCCGGAGTTTGCTCAAGCTGGTGTTCATTGAGTAGGTGATGCCATCCAACCATCTCATCCTCTGTCATCCCCTTCTCCTCCTGCCCTCAATCTTTCCCAGCATCACGGTCTTTTCCACTTTGTCGACTCTTTGCACCAGGTGGCCCAAATATTGGTGCTTTAGCTTGAGCATCAGTCCTTCCAATGAATATTCAGGGTTGATGTCCTCCTGGGTTACCTGTCAAAAAAATGGGGCATGTCCAGCCGGGTTCCAGACAAGGCTCAGGGGTCTCCAGCAGCCCCCAGGGCTCTCTAAATGACCCTGGTGGCAGAACCCTCACTCAGCTCCAGAACATGGAAGGAAAGCAAGCCCAGAGCCTAAGCAGTGAGGGCAGCCTTCTACACCGACCCTCTGTCCCACCCTGAGATGCAGGTAGTGCTCCGTGTTGGAAACCAATAGCCCTTAGGGCACGTGGGAACTTCCAGGGAAAGATTGAGGGCAGGAGGAGAAGGGGATGACAGAGCCCCTGACCCCTCACCTTGCTGCCCCCCACAACCATCCCACTCAGAAGCCTGGATGGTGCTCTCACCTGGTGGAGACTCATCCCTGCTCCATCACTCATCACAATCGAACAGATGGCTTTCTGTGCTGGACTTTGTGTTTCTTAAAAGAGAAGCGTGACCTGTGACCCCTGAGCAGCTCAGGTCAGCTCCAGGCCACACACACCAGCCCACCAGCCTCCCAGCTCCCATGCTGTGCTTGAGCTGCCTTCAGACCACCACATCTAAGACTTCTTCCCCAGTCATTCAAAACCACAGTTATTCTCTCGGTGTCTCCAGGGGATTGGTCCACAATTCTTGGGTGCTCAAGTCCCTATACAAAATAGTGTAATACTCACATATAACTATGATATCCTCTCTTAGACGTGAGGCCACCTCAGATGACTTGTTGTCTGGATACAATACAAATACTGTGCCAACAGTTGCTTCATGGCAAATTCAAGTTATGCTTGTTTGAAACTTTCTAGAATTTATTTTTTCAAATATTTTTGATCCAAGATTGGTTGAAAACACAGATACAAAATGAAGAAAATGGAGGCTGACTATAGTCCAAACTAGTTTAGTCTAAACACTAGGCTCACCTAGGATTCCTTCCAACAACAGCTTCCACCTGGCTCCTCCCTGAACTTATGAGGAATGGTAATTAGTCAGCTCCATTGACTAATCTGAGTTCAGGTCTGACCCTCTGATTAAGAAAGTATGACTGGAAATTTACCAATATACCAATTATACAGTATATACTTAAACATGTATGATATGATACATATAGGGCTTCTCTAGTGGCTCAGACGATAAAGAATGTGCCTGCAGTGCAGGAGACCCAGCTTCAATCCCTGAGCCAGGAAGATCCCCTATAGAATGGATTGACTACCCACTCCAGTATTAATATGCACACTTGAGTGCTAAGTTGTTTCAGTAGTGTCCGACTCTGTGCAACATCAGGGACTATAGCGCACCAGGCTCTTCTGTCCATGGGATTCTCCAGGCAAGAATACTGGAGTGGGTTGCTGTGCCCTCCACCAGGGGATCTTCCTGATCCAGGGATTGAACCCCCATCTCTTAAATCTACCTTCATTGGCAGGCAGGTTCTTTACCACTAGAGCCACCTGGGAAGCCCCAGTATGTGTATACTTACCTTATATACTTTATGTATGTGTGTGTGTATATATATATATATATACATATACTTGTGTTCTGTGCTTAGTCATTCAGTCATGTCTGACTCTCTGCAACTCTGTGGACTGTAGCCCACCAGCCTCCTCTGTCCATGGGATTTCCCAGGCAAGAACACTGAAGAGGGTTACCATTCCCTACTCCAAGGGATCTTTCCAATCCAGGAATCAAACCTGCATCAAAGGCAGATTCTTTACCCATGGAGCCACTGCGGAAGCCCATATCCTTACTTAACCATGTATTGTATGTCCCATGTAACATAAATTCATGTCATGTCACACATTGAGTCATACTGCAGAGAAGGAACAAACCTGCTAAAGTTTCTTACAAGTGTTTTCTTTGAGCATACAGAACATGCCACGGTAATGTTAATCCTGCTCTGTCTCTGCACACACTGCCCCAGTGGATCTTGGTAGCCTGAAGGAATGCCAAGATCTCTCTTCAGGTCCTAGCTCCATCCTCTCTCAGCTGTAGGACGTGGGCTGAGGTCTGACCCCAGGTGTAAACTGAGACAGTCAGAATGGGGACCCCACAGAGTGGGCATAAGGATGAAAGCTCTGAGCAACGTGCCCAGCATGCACGGGACACCAAGCTGAGAGGAGCTGGAGTTCATATTAGACACACTGGAGTGTTTCCCTTGGAATGTAACCTACTGTGACAGCTTACTCTAAGGGGCCGTGTCTACACAGAGCGTACCTATAAAGGCTTCCTCATCAGCTGTCCCAGGCTTTCTAATATCACTGCATCCCAGGTGTCCCGGGACAGTGACGGACAGAAGCCATCCTCACCATCCCCAGCTGAACAAGGTGACCTCTTGCAATCATTTGTGTCTGTCTGCAATCATTTGCGTTGGCCCTGGACAGAGTCCCCTACCACGGCAGCGTCACATTCCTTCCTTTGTCTCTGGATGCTCTCACGGGGTAGCACAGAGGACCCTGGCAAACACTTACTACTAGAAAGACGTTGCCAAATTTGCTGATAGTTGATGACTTTTTTATTTTCCTTATTTATTGTTGTTTGTTTATTTATTTATTGGCTGTGCTGGATCTTCTTACCATGCAGGCTTGTCTCTCTCTTTGCAGCGAGCTGCTTTCCCATTGCCCAGGCTTCTTTTGTGGAATATAGGCTCCAGGACACGTGGGCTCAGTAGTTTCAGGGCACAGGCTTTAGCTCCGAGGCCTGTGGGATCCTCCCAGGCCAGGGATCGAACCCATGTCTCCTGCATTGGTAGGTGATTCTTCACCACTGAGCCACCAGGGAAGTCCAGCTGATTTAAGAAGACAGACAGATTTAAATACTGATTTCATTTTGTTTCCCCCAGTAGCCAACCAAAGGCAGATTCTAACCTGGTAGACACACCTGTGTGTCGCAAATGGGTGCATTCACCCAGTCCCCATGCTGGCCTTGGACCTGTCAGCCTTATAAAAATAATAAGAGGAACTGTGAGCATGTTGAATGCCCACAGGCACTGCACACTGCAGTGGGGAGGAGGGGAGAAAGTACACATGGTCTGTGGGCCCATCCTTCCCCCATGAGATAGGTAGTGTTAGCCCCATTTCACAGATGAGCAAACTGACACCCAGCAAGTCTCATTTGCCAAAGGTCACACAGCTGCTCAGTGTTTATCTACACTTGAAAAGAGAAAGGCACTGATGTCTGTTCTAGGAATTAGGAACATCGATGCTGAGAACACTTAAAAATAGCCCTGTGCATTTTCCCATTTTTGAAACAGGTTTACTAATCAGGGACACGGCTCAAAAAATCCAGCAAAATGACTCAGTTCCTAGCAAAATGTCACGGCTCCCCAGCGCTTTGGGACAACCCCAGCAAAGCCTGCGAGGAGAGACAGAGAGAGAAGAAAAGAACTCATCGGCGCGACGGCCAGAGCCATTTCCTCCGTGTCACCCTGCAGCAGCCTGTCCATCAGCCGAGGGCGAGGGGCTCACAAAGCGAGAACGCCCGCTGTAAAGGCAAGAGCAGGTTGGAGGGCTCACTTCCTGTCTTCTAAATATATTCTCGTTCTGATAGAATCTCGCCCCCTGCGTCATGGAGCATGCTCACCCTTTACTGTGCAGATAGCTCAGGGACTCCTCAGCCAGGAGGAAGCCAGACTTTCTAAAGGCCTTCAGGAGAGCTATGCTCAGGCCCTGCTCAAGCACTGGGCAGTCTCTTCCCCTGCTCCTCCCTAACTCCTTTTTTCCCTCCGGCTCCTCCCCATTCTGCTCCTCCTCCCTCGTCATCTCCACCCTCCTCCTCCTCTCCATCCTTCTCTCCGTCCTCCCCTCTCCCCTCCCCGCTCCTCCCCAGCCAGGCACTTCTAGCCTCAGGGTGGGCAGCCACATCCAGCAGCGGTGCTCTCCGTGAATGTTATCAGAGGAAACACTTGAGACCCAAGAGGCAAACAGAAACCATCCACACCTGGGGCTCTCCGCCTCCGGATGCCCCAGCCTCCATCCAGGTGTCCTCAGGGGAGAAAGGGCCCATTCAGGTCTGCGGCCAGCCGTTCGCGCCACGTGTTCCTCAAACGCGGCAGAAAGAAAGGGAACACACACAGCAGGAGGTGGCAGAGCCGCCCAGCAGCCTCAGAGCGAAGACTGGCCCAGCCGCTCCGCTGACGCCCGGCCCTCGGCCTCGGATCATCGGTCCACTGGGACCTGCAGCTCCTCCTCGGGTGACCTGAGGATGAAGTGACGTGATGCCCTGAACCACGTAACACGTGCTCGGCACTGGGCTGGGAGAGGCCGGGTCCCCATTCTGGGCCTCCTACATTTCCACGATCTCCTTCAACACTGACAACTGGGCTCCTTCTCACGATCACTATCCATAACTACGTCCATTTCGTTGCTCCAGATGGGAAGTCAAGGCTCAGGCAGGGGAAGGAACCCGGCCAGTATCACAGAGCTTGGAAGCAGTGGGTCTGGAATTCTAATCCCGTGGAACAGAAGCCCACCTGTGTCCTTCTGCTGCTCAGCATCTGCCCCCAGGCAGTCCATGCCCCTGGCTGGTCACAGAGGCAATATTCTCAAGGGTGCGATGGGGAAAGAGGCTTAGAAATGGAGGTCGGGCGCCTGCGTGTAGAAGGACACACGTGACTGCCTCGAAGCCTGCACAGCGCCAGGAGCAGGGTGACCAGCATGGATGTTTGCTTCCCGACAAGCCAAACTCCCCAAATACTTAAAGACACCTCAATGTTCAGAGACCACCAACTTTAATATAAATAATACTAGGTAGCTTATATTTACTGATTTCCTGCTACGTGCCAGGGGCTATACACATGTCAATAATATATTCAAGTATCCACAATCACTTAGTCCTCACCACAGCCTTCCAAGGTAGGTTCTAGTGACCATCATGATCTGTATTTTGTAGGTGCTGGAGAAGGCTCTTGAGAGTCCCTTGGACTACAAGATCAAGCCAGTCAATCCTAAAGGAAATCAACCCTGAATATTCACTGATGCTAAATCTCCAATACTTTGGCCAGCAGATGCGAACAGCTGACTCATTGGAAAAGACCCTGATGTTGGGAAAGATTGAAGGCAAGAGGAGAAGGGGGCAACAGAGGATGAGATGGTTGGATGGCATCATCTATTCAGTAGGCATGAATTTGAGCACACTCCAGGAAATTGCGCGGGACAGGGTAGCGTAGCATGCTGCAGTCCATGGGGACACGAAGGGTTGGACATGACTTAGGGACTGAACGAACAGCAGGTAAAGAGACCAAGCTGGAACAGAGAAGAGGCATGATTGGTATCTCCCAGCTGGGAACTGGTGCAGCCTGGGGTCGAGTCCAGCCAGCTGGGCTCTAGCATCTGTACTTTAATCGATGTGCTATTTTTCTTTGTGGATTGTGTTTTAATTTTTCAAAGGGTGACGTGGGGATGAGCTCCCAAGGGCATCCAGGGGTTCCCACTGTGGTGGAGAGTCACCTCCTGTCAGAGTCCTTCATGACAGATCACCGAGGTCAGAGGCCAGGGGTCACCCGCTTCCTCCTCAGGCTCACCCCGCTCCCCAGGGCCGGCGTGGCTCAGTCACACTGGTAAGAGGGGTTTCTGTGGTACTTCACTCCTAAATGCCTCCTGCACACCCTGAACAGCAGCTCCTTCCTGGGTCGGGGAGAAGGGAAGGGGTCAGGCCGCCCAGAGGGAGAGTGGGGGGCAGGGGATGTCTCTATGCAGGCTGGGGGTTTGGGGTCCTCTCCAGGCCTCAGGCCAGCACCCTCCTTGTCCCTCTGGCCCACGGAGGGAGGAGAGCGGCTAAACCCCATGCTCTCTGAGGTTCTGAGAAGTGAGAGCTCCTTCTCATAGCTGAGGCAAGAGCCTCAGGTGGGCAGTCACTTGCTGTGTGACCTTGGATGAGTCCCCGAGGTTGCTGGTGCTGGTAGGAAGTGGTTAGGGTGACACCCTAAAACCATCCCTTCTGGAAAACAGTCAACTCAGAGCACCCACCTCAGGATGACTTGACTGGGCCTCCTCGGGGCAGGACCCCTGAGTCACGCAGCCCATGTTTCCCTGGTCCCGGTGATCCTCAGGCTGTTCAGTCACCCCTCCTCTCCTCTCTCATGAATGATGGGGGGCTGTCACCAGTCGGTACGGCCTTGGACCACCCCAGTCAGTGTGCATGGAGCCAGGCCTCACCCCATCGCTGTGGCCATAAGTGAGCATCTCTTCCCAAATGGGCACTCAGAGATGTCTCGTTGGTACCTTGGAGGCAGCTTGGTGAGAGTATTCACACCACAGAAACGGGCAGACGAGGACTTTGTTTTTGTCTTTCCTTCGGTCAATTGTTAAACATCTGCCAGCATGTGGCTGCCACTCACTAGAGCCCATGAGTGGACAGGCAGAGGAGACCCCACACTAAAGGCTCCATCCCCCTCTCTATGACTCCCAAGGGGACAAGACCCTTTACTACTGCTGGCCGAGGGCACAGGACCTGCGCAGTGGGACACAGGTTCCCCTCCCAGCCCCACGGAGCCGTGCAGTCCTGAAAGCATCATCCTGAATGTCTCAGAGCTGACCGAGCAGTCATCTGCCATCTGCAGAAGGAGGTCACCACTAGAAACGGCAAACGAGACAGGGCCATCTTAGACACTGCTGCTCCAGCAACAACCCACTGTTGCTTGGGTTTTACCAAGCGTTCTGCAAGTTTCCTTTCTCCTAACTTGCTTTGATCTTCACGAGCTCTTAGAAACCTCCTCCAGAAAAGGGCACTCAAAGTCTGGAAAACCCAGAAACAAAGGGCTGCTGTTCACAGAAGAGCTCATTAGACTTGCCCGACTCAAGACCCAAAGCCTGAGCTGAATACTTTGAGCGAGCGTGCTCGGTGACTCAGTCATGTCCGATTCTTTGCAAGCCCATTGACTGTAGCCCGTGAGTCCTCTCTCCATGGGATTTTCCGATAAGATTACCGAGTGGGTCGCCATTTCCTCCTTCAGGGAATCTTCCCAACCCAGGGATCGAACCCACGTCTCCTGGGTCTCCTGAATTGACAGGCGGATTCTTCACCATCAGCACCACCTGGGAAGCCCCTAAGTGGAGTCACCCTCAGGAAAAGCAAAGCCACATGTTCCTTCACGCTCTTCACGCTCTCATCCGAGTCATCTGATTCGAGGACTGATTCAGATCCTCTTCCCATTTCTGCTTCATGTCACGTCGTCAATGACCACCTCCAGTTGGTGAGCAGAATTAGAAACATACGTCAGTTTCTATAGCAAGACAGGGAGTGATTTTCCTGAGAAGTCGGTTTCAACACTGCCCTCTGGAAGAAAAGTCAGCAAGAGAATCATGAATACTCACCAAGTAAATGTTCTGAGAATGGGATCTGGCCCTCCCAGCTCCTGCCCCTGCCCACACTGGCGCTTCCCTGGGTGAGCCCTGCCTCCACCCTCCATGCCCAGAGTCCAGGCACTAGGGTCTTCCCACACATTCAACCTTCGACTCGGCTACAGGTAAATGGCCAGGCCCCCCAACAAACAGAAGCCCCAGGGCTCTCCCCAGACTATCTTCTGAATCAGTTCTCTCATCTACTAGTAGCAAATTGCATCCCCTGCTTAGTTTTATTTTAATTTTTTTAATGGAAAAAGTCACATACACATGTGGTAACAAACAACAACAAAAAAAGAATAAGAAAGGATATACAATAAAAAACTGGGCTACTCTCCTCTCTAAGATCCCACATCTTATTCCCCAGAGGCAATTACTATCACAAGTCCCCTGGAAACTCTGCCTGTGGAGTTCTTTACGTGCAAGGGGCAAACTCTACTTCCTGGCTGACTTGACAGTACTGTTAGACTCGTTCCTTGCTCTCATGCTGCAAAGCCAGATACTCACTTTCCCAGCCTTCCCTGCAGCTGGGGATAAGCAGGTGAGACCCTGTCCTGGACAACGAGATATGGGGGTGAGATGGCCCATGGCGAGGGAGGAGGAGCCAGGGGGCAACTTGGAATCTCTTCATTTCCAGATTAAAAAAAAAAAAAAAAATACAATGGTATCTGGCACTGACCAGCACCCCCTTCTCATTCTTTACACTTAGATGTGATCTTCAGAGCCACAGCAGCTGTTTTGGGGCCATGAGGAAACTAGTGTAAGGCTCTAAAGCCAACACCTTTCATGAAGGTGATATGGAAAAGAAGGAAACTGGGCCCCTGTCAACCCTGGTAAGCAGCAACTGCTCCCCTTCAGACGCGGGATTATATAAGAGAAACAAAAATGGGATTTTTTCCCACTAGTGTTAGTCCATGGATCCTACAGGCCTGTCTTATTCTTTTCAATATCGCCAGAGTACCCCCACTGTATAGTCTGTATTTCAGATCCCTTCTAATCATGGACATTTCTGTTGTTCCGATTTTACCCCATTACCCACAATGGCTCCGCAAGCATCTTGGTAGGTGGATCTCCATATGCATGTGGACACCCACCTGTGGTCATTTGTGCAATGGATCCTGCTCTTGCTGCCATGCCTCCCTTGACCGGACATTCCGAGGCCCTCTTCCTCTCCCAGCCCATCACCAAGGGTTCACACTCAGGGTCCCCTTTTCCTTCATTCACCCCCCAGCCCAGCCCTGAATCCTGGGACACCCACGGCCTTGGCCAGTGTTCTGGGTTCCCACAACCCAGTGACCCAGTTTGGGTAAATACCTTTAGCTTTCCTCCTCTGGGACAAAGACCCAGGCTTGCTCTAAACTGGCCCTCCTTCTAGGCCAGCCCCCTTTCACCCCCGACCCTGTTCTAGACCAGAAGAGCTGCAGGTGCCCAGGTCAGCTCCTCTAGCCCTACCCCGGAACCACTTCTGGAGTCCACCTTCCCCATTGGGCCCTCTCCTGCTCCAGAGAACTGGTCCACGTCAACGCCCAAGGCCCAGCTCCCACAGGAAGCACCATGAACAGCCACACCCCACCCCCAGCCAGGCCCTGGCCCCGGTTTCAGCACCTGTCACCAACCTCAGGAATTCACACCAGAAACCCAACCTCACACCCCAACCCAAATCCCACTCATCGATAGAAGCTGACAAATACCACTGTGGGTGGAAATGGACGCACAGAGATGGGAGACCAGATAACTAAGAACACTCAAAACGCCCATGCGTCTTTGGTACCAGTGACTGCAGGCACACTTCACATTCTCTCAGACCAGACTGACTTGCGATCTCCAGCCTGTGTCCAGCCAGCCAAGGCACGCTAAGAGCTGAAACATATTCGAGGGTGGCAGGGGCCAGTGGGGGCTTAGCCCAGACATGCTGATAACATTTTTCAGTATAATATTTTGTGTTCTAGGGCAAAAAGCCATCTTCTTTGATGGGCAGATTTGCAAAGCTGATTCCAGTTTGAGGCTGGGACTGGCCACAGGCCAGGGTCCTGGGCTCCCTGGGCCATGCCTGCTGACCCCTCTCCAGTCCTTCCCCCATCACCCATCCACACCCATCTGGGCCCACAAGGAACATCAGGAAGGGGGGTGGTCTTCCAAGATCAGCAAGTCCAGTGCTGTATGTGTATGTATGTATGATGTTGTAGTCAGGGAAACAGGAGTCAAAAGGTAACAATCACTTAGCAACAGCGGGAGGGGCAGAAGGGACAAGATGCTTGTCTGAGCATGGCTACACTGTCTCTGCAGCTACACTGGTCTCAAAGGCTTCTTCGAGATACTCAGGGCTGTCTCCCTCCCACAGTCAGAGACTGGAGGCTGGCAGAGGTGAAAGAACTCGTTATCGCTTACACCTCTGGTGAGGAACAGGGCTTGGACATGAACTCAGCCGCCCAGCTCTCCATCCAGGCTCCTTCTGCCGTGGCCCCCTGATGCCACTCCTGGCCCCCGAGTGAAAACTGGGGGTCGGAGAGCAAGAGAGAATGTGTTAAGGAGAGAAATGAGTGGTTACGATTAAAACAAAAATGCAAGTAAAACATCCAAAACCATCCAGCAGGTGTTCGTAAAGCCCTGCCTTTCTTCTTAAGCAAGCACCTGAGAACCAAAACGACAGGGCATCTCAGATAGAGAGAGAAAAGGTACCCTGAAAGAGCTCCCACTGCCCAAAGCTGGATCGTTTGTGAGCAACAGCGTAAGGAGCATGGTACTGGATCATAACCTGAAGCTTACATTTCTCGGAGTCTACACCAGTGTAAATAAAACATACTAGGTGAGGTCAGACAGAGAAATAGCCGATTCCCTTGTATGTGGAATCTAAAAAGGAATGATACAAACAAATGTATTTAGGAAACAGACTCACAGAATTAGAGAACAAACTTACGGTTACCGGGGTGGGATGGGTAGGGAGTTTGGGATAGACAGGTAGACACTGCTATATATAAAATGGATCACCAACAAGGAACAACTATACAGCATAGGGAAGTCTGCTCGAAGCCATGTGGCAGCCTGGATAGGCGGGGAGTTCGGAGGACAGCAACATGTGTATGTAGGGCTGAGTCAGCTTACTTTCTACCTGAAACGATCACAACCTTGTTGATCTGCTATGCGTGCCTGAGTGCTAAGTCGCTTCAGTCGTGTCCAACTCTTTGCAACCCCATGGACTGTGGCCCACCAAGGCTCCTCTGTCCATGGGATTCTCCAGGTAAGAAAATTGAAGTGGGTTGCCATGCCCTCCTCCAGGGATCTTTCCGACCCAGGGATCACACCAGCGTCTCTCATATCTCCTGCATTGGCAGACAGGTTCTTTACCACTACCACCACCCAGGAATCTGCTATATCCCAATATAAAACAAAAAAACTTTTTTTTAAAAAAGATCCATGGCGAATAAATAAATAACTGAAAAAATAGTTAATGGGGAGAAACTATTCACCCTGACAGGAGGCTTCATGTAGATACGCCCCCTGCAAGAGGAGGAAGGGGGCCACCTTCTGCCGTGGGTTCTGCTCTGTGACGTCCCTCTGAAGAGTACAGTACAGCCAGAGGGCTGACATGACCGTGGAGGAGCCTGGCGGACTCTGCCGCAGTCAGCCAGGTGATCAAGGCCAGTGTGGCCGTGATGAGTCATAGGACAGGATGAATACAGACTTCGCCTTTGTGGTCTTCCTTCCAAAACCCATACCCTAGTCTAAGCATGAGAAAAACATCAGCCAAGACCAGAGCACGGGGCTCTACAAAATAACCCGCCCTCAAAACCATCAAGGTCACACACAACAAGGAGAGTCTGAAAAAGTAGCAAAGATCAGAAGAGGCCGAGGAGATGTGACCATTAAATGGAAGGAGGTTTCCTGGGGG
Organism: Neotragus moschatus; assembly: GCA_006410615.1. Taxonomy (NCBI): domain Eukaryota; kingdom Metazoa; phylum Chordata; class Mammalia; order Artiodactyla; family Bovidae; genus Neotragus; species Neotragus moschatus. The sequence continues at coordinate 613,153 of SJYA01001702.1, read as the reverse complement.
GGGGGGGGGGGCGGGGGAGCTGAAGAGAAAGTGGGGGG